>BPLS01031783.1:45530-123428 GCA_019656275.1 Rhododendron kiyosumense | reverse complement strand
ATTGAGGGCAAAAATTAAAGAAAATTATTGTTTTAATCCAATCTAATTGTGTCCTAAACAAACATGGTATTAACAATTTCATCATTCTATGTTTTTTTTTGGTAAATATTCAATTATTTATTGCCGAAAAAACAAATTAGGTAAAATTTTGGAAATTACGGATGAACAAGGGTAATATTGGAACATCAATCTTCCAATCCAATCCTATCCTATGCGTGGGAAACAAACATAATATTACTAATTCCATTTCCTTACGAATCCCACACCATAATCCTATTTCCTTACTAATCCCATCTCAATCTCATCTTCTTACTAATCCTATCTAATCCAATTCATTTATCAAACAAGGCCCTATAGTAAACTTATGTACTGCTTTAATTCTGGGTCCCCGAAAAAAAAAAAATTCTGGCTCCCTCTTTTTACATATTGTTTGGGAGGCTAAGAGGATCCCTTGCTTGCTTTTGCTCAGGACCGGCACCGGAACAAAATTTATTCTCATTCAATATGCAATCTTTAACCCGGAATTACCAAATTTGCAATTTATCTAATTAACGGGTCGAAAATTAATTCTCAAGAATTTGCTAAACTCTCCACATATTGGATCCTGCCAGCCCACCTAAACTTTTCACTGAGAGGACAGTAGACCGATGTAAGGATTTTTGTCGTGGGGAATATCTTTTTAACCGAGATTTCGTGAACATGGGTTTATGAAGATGAATCGGAATTTAAATGATTTTTTTAATAGCAAAGAAAGTTTTGTTAATCAGAGGTTAAAAGGATAGAAAGTACAAAGCATCATAATGAATGAAATGCATTCGAATCGGCAATCGACACCTAATCCGTCCGTTAATCATATGTTGCTGGCTACCCTAAAAGCCATCCCAGAAAACAAAACACTCTGCAACAACACAAATTAATGACAACAAACAAGAAGCCCATCAAAAGCAACCCACCCTCCGACCCAACCACTGCAGGCCCCCTAAGGTCGCCAAACACACGCCATCAACACCAAACAACACCACCCGACAATCTTCGCACCAAAAAAACCTCCGAAGCTTTTCCAAAACACACTATTATATGCAACTTTTTCAGAGAAGAGTTTAACTTTTTTCCGAAAAAATTACATTTAAATCCGGACCGTCCAAAGTCCAGAACGAACGGCAAGATCGCGCGCCTCCGTGAATGTCTTATTCACGGCTCCTTTGTGAAATAAAGACAATCTCTTTTGTCGTGTGTGATGTCTCCACACGGTGCAAGTTGGGGGGATGAGCTGCTGGGTCTTTGGCGGTGAAATCTAATGGCCCAGATTTCGTAAAGGAAAGGAATGGTCCCGAGTGTTATATCGATCGATAATCTTAGAAGGAGGAGATTTGTTTCGGTTGTGATCTGGTGGTTCTAAAACTCCTACAGGATTTGCGAAGTCAGATCACGTACAATGCAGCCCACGGGTTTTTTTGATCTAAGCCCACAGGATTCAAAAGAGTTGGGAATTCTGCAGTACAAAGTAATTTTATACAATGACACGTCAACTCATCAACGATGACAATCTGGCGGTCGGAGTTGGATTATCCAGAAAAACCAGGAAGAGGACAAAATCGGGAATTAATCGGGCCCTTATTTACCGGCATATACTAATAGACACTAATTTGTTCTCTTGAGAGGGTTGATGAGCAGGGATGGAGTCAGGGAGGGGCAAGTAGGGACGAGAAGAAAAAGAAACACTACTATTATATGTAAAAAAAAAAAAATCCTATGAAAGTATATAGACTCGCCATTGTGTATATAGGCTCGTCCTTACGTGGTGCAATTCCTGGCTCCGTCTCTGTTGATGAGATCGAAGACAAGCTATTGACGAATGATGAGAATTGTAAATTATTGATGAATGATGACAAAACAAAATGATGAGAGTTATTATATATATATACACACACGCGCACACACTTCCTAGTTTCTTAGGGTGGGGAAACGAATGTTATCACTCACCGCTCCATTTTCTTACCAGATCAGAGCGGAGAGGGGAGGGTAAGTCGGAGGTAGATACAGAAGGGAGGAAATTGTCCACTCCAAGTTACATGGATCACGATTCACAAGCGAAGGGCGAAGCCAAGATTTATTGATTGCGGCATTAAATACCTATGGCCATATATGGTTTGTTTCTATTTATCGTGCTGGGAAACTGAAGGCGAAAGACGTGATGTTGTAGAAGACAACAAAAAAGTGTAGTGCAGGAGGTGCACCACAGCACCCTGAATCCGTATTCTTATGAGATCGAAGACAAGCTATTGACGAATGATGAGAATTGTAAATTATTGGTGAATGATGACAAAACAAAATGATGAGAGTTATTATTATACATATATATATACGCACACACCTCCTAGTTTCTCAGGATGGGGAAACGAATGTTATCACTCACCGCTCCATTTTCTTACCAGATCAGGGCGGGGAGGGGAGGGGAGGGGAGGGGAGGGTAAGTCGGAGGTAGATACAGAAGGGAGGAAATTGTCCTCTCCAAGTTGCATGGATCACGATTCACAAGCGAAGGGCGAAGCCAAGATTTATTGATTGCGGCATTAAATACCTAGGGCCATATATGGTTTGTTTCTATTTACCGTGCTGGAAAACTGAAGGCGAAAGACATGATGTTGTAGAAGACAACAAAAAAGTGTAGTATTTGTAATTTCTTCACAATTAGTTCAAGTTAATTATGTATTTAAATTAGTTAATAAAAATGATATCACTTCACTACTGATTTAGGTCCGTTTCAGTTTAACTTCTTTTTTTTAAAGGTTTTTTTTTTTAATTTTCAAATTCAAATATAATGAAAATGAAAAAATAAATTATTTTTTGCACTGTATAAAAGATCTCAATAAGATTTATCAAACAAGATTTGTATTTGTAAAAAAATTATTTGCGTAAATACATAATTTTTGAGTTTAAAATTACCTTTTTTTTTCAGAAATCGAAATACCCCCTAGTCAAATCTCCAAGCTGTCTGCGTTCAGTAAAAGCTCGGGTACTGATCATCTGAGAACCAATGGCATGTGGGGCTCACGCCAAAATTCCACAAAAATGATTCAATTAATGTTAAAATAATTTTTTGAGCGGCCTCTATAAAAAATCAATTCAATTGTATATCTATCTTTTAAGTGTTTGATCCAATCTTTCGGGATCCTAACTTTTGAATGATTCTGAAATATTGGATTAAGAACTTACAAATATTCAATTGATCTGATTTTTCTAAGACCGTTCGAAAAATTATTGAAGGAGTCGAATTATTTGGTTCGGATTTTTAGTGGCGCAAGCCCAACCAGAACCAGTTACATCTCCAAGTTTATCTTTAGGCCCTGACCAATCCACAGTGACTGAGTGAGCCCAAATCATTGCCCTGGAAAAATTCCACACCCCAGAGCTTTGGCGCGAATTTCCTACAACTGTTTCAACCGGAGTAATTATTCCATGACCCCTCGACACCACGCGGCGGTATCTCAAATTCTTCTTTATCACACATTTATGTGGACTCCATACAAATTGTTAAGGTTCACATAAATGTATGGTGGATGATGTGTTTGGAGCACCATGTGGCGGTAAGGGTGGACATCGTGTCATCTCGTGTTTGTGTCCAAATTTTTTCAATCATAACTTGACCAGTTTAACTTTTCATGTTATCGTGTCGTATAATATTCGTGTTCCGTTTCAGAAATAACCAACTTTAACCCGCTAATTTTGTGCCGAGTTCGTGTCGTGTTATTGTATCATTTCATAAATTTGCACCCCCGCGTCATCTCGCGTTCGTGTCAGAATTCTCTCAATTTCCTAACCCAGCATGTTTAGCTTTTCGAGTTAACGTATTGTGTAATATTCATGTTCCGTATCAAAAATAGCTGTCCTTAAACCTGCTAATTTTGTGTCAAGTTCGTATCGTGTTCTCGTAATGCGTCGGAAATTCCCACCTCTTCGTGGCAGTACCTCCCAGGCATTGAATAATTGTTTGCCCATCAGACGGTGTCGTATCATCCCGATATCCTCTCGTCAAGCTGTCCGTACGATCTTCGTGCGCCTCTTCTTCATTCTTTCTTTCTCTCTCCTCGTTTCAAATTCCGCCAAAATTAGCACAGGAAAAAGGGAAAAGCCACAACCTTAATTTTGTCGAACCCCAAGCCACCTAAATAACCAGGCATTCAAATCACAAATCCATGCATACATACACGAATACATTGATCGATCACATCTCCTGCATGGGCATTATACAGTATGCGTGAAGATATACACATACCCTAGAGAGAGAGGGAGGGAGGGAGAGAGGAGATGCCGATCTTGTATTCGATGGTGGCGAGGGGAACGGTGGTGCTGGCGGAGTTCAGCGCGGCAACGACGAACGCCAACGCCACGGCGCGGCAGCTGTTGGAGAGGAAAGCGGGAGGGGGAACGGGAAACAACAATCACGACAGCAATATGTCGTACTCCCATGATCGGTATATCTTCCACGTGAAAAAGACCGATGGCCTCACCGTTGTTTGCATGGCTGATGACTCCGCCGGACGTACGAATTCTCTCTCTCTCTTCACGTAAATTATACATTTATAACATTTTTTTTATCGACAAAAGTAACAATTTATTCAGAAATAATTTATAACATGCTTGATTGTATCCGTTTTAATTAATGACTGATTGTCCTCATGTTTAATTCATTAATCTGTGATCAATTTGTGATGATACGTGAAGGATGAAACCTAGCTAGTTACTATTTCGTTATGAGTCGCACTGGCGAACAAGGAATCAGGTTAATTTTATGTACAAACGTATCGGGACAACCAGATAAGTAAAGGTAACGGTCGCGGTGTAATGGTATTGCAAGTATCAAATGATAGACAACCGGTTATGGAGGTTGTTGATTGTTAAAAATCTATATATTGGCAAAAAAAATTATTCTAAGCGCCTAAATCACTTGTAACGGTCGATTATCGGCCGTGAATAGTCGGTTAATCAGAAACGGATCAATACGCATATGATTTCCATCTCCCCAGTATATCATGGTGTATAACCGTATCAAAAGGCTCAAAAATCGGTATTGATCAGTAACAATCAATATTTAAAATCTTG
This sequence comes from Rhododendron kiyosumense, assembly GCA_019656275.1. Classification (NCBI taxonomy): domain Eukaryota; kingdom Viridiplantae; phylum Streptophyta; class Magnoliopsida; order Ericales; family Ericaceae; genus Rhododendron; species Rhododendron kiyosumense. Next base: position 118,325 of record BPLS01031783.1, on the reverse strand, counting down.
ACAGGACAATAACACGTACATGTATGAGCACACAGAGGCAGATTCTTTGTGCAACTTTGTGTATTGTGTAAGGTTTACTTATGCATTTTGTGGTAACATAAATTGTAAAGTGGATGGCATGTAAGGTTTGCCTGTCTACTTTGTTGCAGGAAGAATCCCTTTCGCATTTCTTGAAGATATTCATCAAAGATTTGTTAGAACGTATGGGCGTGCTATTCATTCAGCTCCGGCCTACGCCATGAACGATGAATTTTCGAGAATTTTGAGCCAACAGATGGACCATTACAATAACGATCCAAATGCAGATAGGATAAACAGATTGAAAGGTGAAATGAGCCAGGTTAGTCTTGGAGAGCCGCCTCCGGCTCTTTGTTCCTAATTTTCCCATTCAAATTCGAGAGTCGAATTTGCATTTTGTACTAATGTTGTCTAATCGAGAGTCAAATGGTGAATCGAAATTGTGTTTGAAATCTGTGAATCGAATCGAATCCGAGGACTAATGTATCTTTTATTTGGTGTGTGATGATAGGTACGGGTTGCCATGATAGACAATATTAATAAAGTTCTAGAGAGGGGCGACCGGTTGGCGCTGCTAGTTGATAAAACCGCAACGTTGCAAGGAAATACGTTTCGCTTCCGAAGGCAATCTCGGCGTTTAAGGAATGACATGTGGTGGAGAAATGTCAAGCTCACGTAAGTAATAATTAATCATTCGCTAACTGAGTTTCTTTAATCGAGCCGAGCCTTCCTCAACGAGCCGAGCTTTTCTCGAACAAGTCGAGCTCCACTCGGCTCGTTTTTTAAACAATTAACTCGAGCTCGAGCTCGGCTCTTTGCTAAACGAGCCGAGCTTGTGACCTGCTCGGTTCATTTGCATCCCTACTTATAAATGATCGTATCACCGTACTAGATATTGCTATTTTAAAGTGTAGTTTCTAAGGCTAGTAGGATATATATTTGAAGCATATGTACAAGTACTGATTAATCTTGAACTCTTCTTGGCTTTGCAGGTTCACTCTGGTATCAATTCTTGTAACAATCGTTTATGTTCTAATTGCATTTCTCTGTCATGGTCCATTGCTCCGGTCCTGCTTGAAGTAAACGCGGTTCTTGTCCTCGATCAGCTGTATCATCACACATAGCGTGCGGCAGTTTTTTTTTTGGTGGAAATTCCAGACTCATTTCTTGGCTCAAGGTCGTTCGATCCAATTACGTACATAGCTTATGTTTGTTAAATTTTTGTGATAAAAGTTTTCTTTATTTTGGTCTATATATTGGTTGTCCACAATGTCCCAAGAGTAGGGGAAAAACTGAGGCTCAAATGAGTAAAGGAATATCTGCATATTTCATCAATCTTTCTCAAACATGCATGATTTATATATAGGTTAAGTAGTAACAATTTTCAAAAAAATGGCCCAAATGTTTTAGCATTTTTCTTTTGGTCACGCGATAACTGTGTAGCCTATTCCTAAGGGGATGAGGAAAAAGTACCGCTATAAGTAGCATATGGGTGGGGCAAGTCCAAATGGCATCAACCACCATACGAAGCACTCACACTCCTAGCAAGAACCAAATTCTCATCTTTCATGTGGAAGAAGTGAGAAAGTGTTATTGAGCTATAAAACCGTTGGCGGCCCAAATGTTGGAGGACTCCTAAGACATAATTTTATGGGAAAATGACGGCCAATGATGTGTTTTGATAATTAATACTCGCCAATGATATGCTGAGAACATTTGTTAATCCTGAAAATATTCTTGGCGGATATTAATTATTAAAATACGTTCTGAGCCGTTATTTTTCCTAAGTTTATCCCCGGCCCCTATAAGAAATTTTAAAAGCAAGATACCCTCCCATTTTATAAAAGCAACAAAACTGATAACATTTATCAAACGCCCCCTAGAACAATGCTATATTTAACATCTCCAAGAAACAAAAGCACCCATTCGAAATTGGTGTTTTCTTTTCTTTCTGTTTTTTTCTTTTTTCTCCGTTGAGAAGGAAAGAATCAAAATTATCCCCATGGAAAGTTTTGCCTCCATGAGAAATTAGTAGTCTAGCTCCTCTCCATTAATTCATAACAATTTCAACCTGAAAACGTTTTTTTTCAAGGCCATTTGAATGATCGGAATGAGTTGAACTTTGAGAGCATCAAGCATGCCAAAAATCAAGTTGATTGCTAATATCATTTGATATGATTTCAGATCGAACACATTTACACTGCCAAAAATGGTTGGAATGAGTTTTGATACAGTATTAGTGGAGTGGAGCTAGTATGGGACCGGGAGTGGCACATGCCATCCTCAGTTTTAAAAATACAAAAAAAATAAAAAATATATTCTAGAAAGCTTTAAATAAAAAAACACGAAGATTATACACTAAGCTCTCTCTCTTTTTAAAAATCCTTTCAACTGACGTGCTCACGCGCTCTCTCTCTCTCACACGCACATTTTAATTTTGTATAAATTCCCACATAGTTTGTATTTTTTTTCCCACTAATTGGAGAGGAATTTCGGATAAAAAAAAAATGGAGAGGAATTTAACATATTTGGGCATTAATTTTTCCTACAAGTTTAGTGTTTTTGCATAAATTTTCACATGATTTGTATTTTTTCAAGGAACGTAACACAATTGGAGATCAATTTTTTTTCTCAGTAGTTTAGTATTGTAATTAAAAATTCCCATATGATTTGTATTTTTTCCCACAAATTGGAAAGGAACATAACACATTTGGACATTAATTTTTGTCCGCAAGTTTAGTATTTTTATTGCATGTTTCTTAACAGATTATAGTGAGTGTGCGACATAAAAATAGAATTCACTAACATGTCGATTTACATTCTTGTATGAATATATTATGGTGCCACCCCGTATCTGAATCCTGGCTCCGCCCCTGCATTGCAATCTTATTTTTTTTAGACAAATGTGTGCCAAAATTATATCTAATAATATCCAATCAATTTAATTTTTGGTATGCTTGATGTTTTCAATCAACTAAACAAAATGAACAGTCTCGATCATTGAGGTAAGCCTGGAAAAGAATTCTTTATGGATTTGAATTGTGCTTTCCAGTCTATTTGAAGGATTGGTGAGGTGTTAGACTTGGAAATTACGAATGTGAAAGGATTGGAGAGGAAGGAGATGGACTCAGTGCTGGCTTTGGGTATTACATCGAAGTTGCGGCCGCATTGGGAACCCAATCCTATTTAATCTTGAGAAGCTCTAAATTTTATATACTCTTATATTTTGCTTATATTCAAAATTAGTGTCAAAAGTTTAATTATTGCCCATGTGTGGCATGATTCGATTCTCGTAAGCACACATCCCTTTTTTTAAATTCCCTAGGATAGAGGAGATCAAGATTAACGACTGACAAAAAAAAAAAAACACCTTTTGAACCAATAATATGATTATCAACTTTTTGTACTTGTGCTTGTGAAAATATTTAATTTGTGTTCTCGTTCACAAATTCACGTCGAACCCCCAAATTTATACTAAGGAAAAATGACGGTTCATGAAGTATTTTGATAATTAATACCCACCAATGATATTTTAGCACTAACAAATATTCTCAGCATATTCTTGACGGGTATTAATTATCAAAACACGTCATAGTCCGTCATTTTCCCAATTTAATAGCCGGCCTTGGTTGGACTCGGAAATTAGGAAAAGAATAATTAGTGTAAACCCAAACAGATCCTAACGTTTGACAAAACGTGGATTGGCCAATCTAAAACAGCCCAACAGGCCCACAAGTTTCTGACTATACCTCTTCAGCCAGCCCTGGTTTCTTCTTGAATCTCGAGAGAGAGAGAGAGGAATCGGAAGTCCAGGATCGAGAATCTATGGAATGAGGTTTGTTTCAGTCCGATTGTAGTTTACATCTCCCGTGCTTATCCACAAACACCTATAGATACGTATATGTAGAACAGCTACACCTATATAGTACTTCAATTGTTGTTTCTTTCGTAACTTAAATTACGCGGAGTTCTAGATCGATTAGTATTGCGTATCTTTTGCTTTTGATTTCTTAGGTATTTGGTTGAAAAAGGGTAATGTTTAGTGTTATTGGGATGGTCTTGCTTCAAGAGTTTACATATATGTGTGTGTGTGTGTGTGTAGGTAGATGGACATATGAATCTAGTAGTTTATGGAGAGTTCAACTAAAAAAAAAAACCCTAAAAAATGTGGAGGAGAAAGGAATTATTTCGTTCCGTATTTTTCTTTATTTGGTAATTTAAGTTCTTATTCAAGAAACCCGAAGCCAATTCAGCATTACAAAAGACCTTGTCCAGCCACATGACATGGATGTTCTGCAAACTAAGGGAAACCATATCTCCCAAAAACCAGAAGAACTTTCTAGGGTACTGAGGCATACCCCAGAACAACTGATACAACAGAGATTTAAAACAAGCAACGAATTCTGCTACTGAAGTCACTTTCGAATTCTGGTTGATGCACTACAAGCTATACAATTGGCTCTTCTCTTGTGTATCTTTCATGTTTTCGCATGAGCTAATTAATCCATTATTAGCTTGCTCACTGTAGTCTGACCAGTTCTGCATTCTGCTACTTAACCTTTCAAGATTCTTCCATTTATTTGTAACTACAACTGGTAGATAGTAGCTGCAGCTGCAAACTTAATCGCAGCAATCCCAAATCTGTCCCCCCTCAGATTTTGTATCATCTGATTTAACTCACTAGACCTGGGAGCCTTACTCCTAATACTATGGTTTATATTAAGAAATGCTGAAACTGATGTTTCATGAGTAAGGACCATTAAAAAATAGTGACAATGTGTTTCCGCAGCTTGGTTACAGAGGACACATGTTTTTTCAATCATTGTTCTCCAGTTTAGAAGCCTATCCTCGGTAGCAATTGTACCAACATTCTTGATCCATACAACAGCCGACAGGAACCTTTTGTCTAAACCTTCTTATTCCATTCCAGGCTGTTTTTACAGAGAAAACTCCGTGGAAAACTGGAGTTCACACCACTTTATCTTCTTTTTTTGTTATAACCGGATGTCAAGGCGAGCTTGTGCAAACCTCGACTTTTTATGGGGCCCTGAAGTTAACGACTGGTAGACCCTCCAGTGGCCCCAAGGTTCTCTATGGGAAAAAACATGGGTCCTCGTGGAGGATAAACACTTATTGCTTTCTCATGTCCACTTGGCCAAATGCCAACTCCCCTGGGGTCACCACTTAGTCTTCTTTATCAATGAAAGGGACAAAAGAATGAGGAGTCTATCTATAATTTGCCTGCGACACCTGTTTCTCCGCCGTAGCCACCTCCAATGTCTATTGTTCATTGAAGAAGACACCTTAACTAGCAAAGAACTGCGTTGGACTCTAAATACCCCTTCTCCAAAGATTTGAACCAGGTGACATTGGATGCCAATTTGACAATTGTCGATCCGTAGGAAAGTACTATGGCCATTACCTACTGCAGTTGTGATAAACGGTTGAGCCAATTTCCTGATCTTCAAAAGTTTTTTCTGTCAATGAGAATCTTGAGGTAGTGTCATGTGCCTCATATTATTCTGCTTAATAAAGAAAGTATGGAATTCATTTTACCCTAGTGTGTCTCACGTCTACTAATAGCCCATGAGTATCTGATTATTGATGCTTTATTCAAGATATTTAGGGACTTCAAGCCTAGTCCTCCTTCATAGTTGGTAGCACACACTTGATTCTGCTAAATCTCAACACAAGATTGCTTAACTGGCACCCCAGTCCACGAAAAAGCTGTAAGAATGCTTTCTATCTATATCTTTCAAGATCTCATGAGCGAGGCTGTCGAATTGTGAATCAAAATGGCCGTTTCTATTGGATCTTTTGAACGTGTAAGCCCATCTCATGGATTGTAAAATGTTTGGTCAAGATCGTCAAGATACAAATAATATGTACATATGTTTACATATACGCATATAAAGAGTAAAGATTCATTGTAAAAATGAAAGCTGCCTTTATACAGTAAAAAGTGTATCCTTAACAATGTTATTAGCCTATTTGGTAAGAAACTCGCTTATGTGGCAACATATATTGGTTGATCTGAGGCTCTAAAGCCTACCCTGATCGATGATTTACAGGATACATGAATTAAAGAGATCAATTTTTCAAAATCCGGTTTCATGTAGGATATTATACTCAATAATATTCACAACGATTTGTGTAGTTATAGCGTGGCAATTAAAATTATAACATTATAAATACGTTGAGCCCAGCTATTGACTCATTACATGATAAACTATGAAAATTTCATCAAATTAGTATTAGATAATTCATGAAAACATGGTATCTTAGGCTTGAACATGTCTAGAATAATTGTTTTAATGTTTGAGAAAAATGAGAAAAAAAAAAGGTTGGCAAAATGGTCCAAATAACAATAAATATTATAGTCAACAAATGATTAACAAATTTTACATGCAAAGATATATTTTTTGAACTTAAACACTATATGAAGTAATTTTCTCCACACACACACTCACATAAAAACTGAAGGTAAAAGTAGTTTCATCTTTGCTGAATGCAACAATTGCATGAATTGGCGTGAATCAAACCGCGGATCATACGGTTCATCACCTATTCTGTCTAAATCTTGATTCACCTATGGATTCTTATCATTTTGCATCAATCATGAATTGAATTGTGAATCAAATCATGTATTGTGCAATTATGAAAACTATGGTTTTGTGGGAAAAACAAATAGAGAGCACCAATAGACCTGCATACTCCAAAGAACAAACAGAACTAGTTGTGCTCCTCTTCCCCCCGAAGGCAACAATTTGTCCGTCCAAGTCTTGACTATCAACATAACTCTCTTTGTATACAATCAACATAGTGAGCCTAGCAGAAATCATGGGCACACTAAGATACTTTAGTGGGAGGTGACAAATAGAATGGGTTGAATAGGGTATAATGTGGTCTGAAGGTACGTCCCCACACTAGAAAAGGAAATAGAGCCCTTCTGCAAATTGGATTGTGGTCCTGAAAAGTGATACAACTCATCCAGAGCTTCCTTGACAAAAGTCAGAGAATCAGCATCAGCCCCGCAAGCAACAAAAAGGAAAACACCTCTTATAGCCTCCGTTAGCATAAGGAACAAGTAGGGGGGTACTGTGAATACCAAGCAGTAGAAGCACAAGTCCCTCTAGTTTAACATTAATAACTACTGAATACCAAGCAGTAGAGGCACAAGTTCTGACCCAAACTACGAACTGAGGAGGACATCCCATTACGTAAATCGCTTTCCAGAATGGTAGAAAGAGTCCTGTTGGGAATCTCACCGCTAGGAAATGATATTTATTGAGTGAGTAATCCGAACAAACTTGGTTCCGCACAATCTCTTGCATAAGGAGAATGTTGTTAGCTAGAGATCTGCCTTTAACGAAGACTGACTGAGATTTAGGGATAACATAACGTAAGATAGGCGATGGTCTATTAGCTAAGATCTTGGTCTGAGATTTGTAAACCGCAATGAATCATGCAATTGAGCTATAATCCTTCATAGATGAAGGTCATCCAGTTTTTGGGGTCAAAGTGTGAGCTGTGGCATTCTAATCCTGTTGAAGTAACCCAGTAATGATAAAAAATAAAAATAAAAAATAATTGAACAGCATGCACTGTATTAGATCCCACAACACCTCAGTTCTTCCCACAAAAAGCTGCATCACACTCATCAGGTCCTGGGGACTCATCCCTTTTGATGGGAAATGAAGCATACCTCATCTCTATATGAAACTTGTCTAATCAAACTCTGCTTCGTCTCTGGTGGAACTCTAACTTGCAGCATATCTTCCACAGGTCTAATTTCATCCTTTTTACAAGAAAATCTGGTGCCCATAACAGTTTTGAACTTTCGACAAACGCATAAATTACTTTCTTGATAGCTGCACAATCCTCTGTCCTTGATCATTGTTGCAGAAAGAATTTTGTTTCGAAGTCTGTTATTTTTTTTTATCGGAATTTATTTCTAAGTCTGTTGCATGCCACGTTCCTATGAGAACAACTAGGATCTGGGCCTTGCTCAAATCCATCTGCTTAAACAACTGCTCCTTCTCCAGATTCTAAATTGCAGAACTACAAGGACCTGAGAATAATTTTCTTGGAATTTAATCAAGGCTTCTTTGTCTTCAACTGCCTCTTCTGGTAATATCAGTATAACAATCTTGACAAAGACTTCCAGTGAAAATTTCCTCAAGGTCAGACACACCATGAGCATTGGATGACAATATAACCTTTAGACCAAGCTTGTGGAAGAATATCAGCACGCATGGGATCAGTCATCCTAATTTTAACAAATTTGAAGGGTCTTCTATTTCTTCTCAGCAGAGTTAGGCAATATAGTTACAATAATGGGACTTTGACCAGAGATCCAGGAACAGCAAAATAAGCCTCTGATTCAGGGAAACAATCTTGCCTACCCTGATTAACCGTAGCCTGTCTAGCTTACTCTTTTTATGACCCTTACCTCCACCCTTATTAGTCCCAGTGAACCACTCCTGTTTGGCCGTCAAGTCTTCCATTTCAATAGGTTTGTTTGGTATTTTGTTCTTTGGGTTTTAGATAGTTCCTATTATAAGTAAATAAACATTGTTAAATGGGAATCTGGGGTGGAATTTGTGATCCTATATGAAGGTATTGAAGAATCTCCCATTTTCTACTTAATGTGAAAGCAGCCAAGTTTCTTGCTCAATATGTTTTTGCTTACATGGAACCATTCAGTGGCAAATCATCTGTTTAATATTGTTTGCGTACAGACTCAAATGTTGCTGAAAATTGCACGACCTTGGTTTATAGTTTTTCCATTCCCATCTGCACTATACACAGGCCCACTTCTTTGGCAACCACATATTTTCCTACTGTCTTATGTCAAGTTCTCTTTTGATGATAATTTTGTTTCTCCCACAGTTCTTTTGGTTGTGGGGAGTTGCTCTAAATCTTCGAGTCAGTGAAACTGTCAGGAAATCCTTGATACCTACAAGAATTAACAACGTTCTAAGGTATTCTTCCTCAGCATCATAGTGTTTTTTTCTTTTTTTGCATGAGCTCAACAATCATTTGGGGTCCTTTGTGGTTGTCAAAACACATATATCTGTATTTTCAGTTCTATTTTAATCTTCCTTGGTTCCCTTCGATAGAGATAGCTGTTTAACTTTGAGTAGAATGTTGGACAGTAGAAACCTCATCCACTTTGATTGAGGAATAACAAAGCGTCCTTAATAACTCCAAGGGAAAAAAGGGAAAAAGAAGTTCCTTCAAATCATCACTTGTAAAATGTTTACGAAGTTGTGGATATTATTATTGAAGGTTTCTAAACCAAACTATTTCTGAGTTCAACCAAGATTCCATGTAAGTACTGTACCAGTAATGATTCTATTTCCGCCTTCGTAAAAAATAACTCAAACTCTCAAACTGCACTGGCCGATGCAATATGGGTTTCCTATCCTTTCTTTTAATATGTGTCATTCTGTAGGCCTCTATCTTTGCTGTTGTCAAACACCATTTTTAATTGTACTCGATATGCTGTTTTATTTCTTGGGCATTATTGACATATCATTTTCAATATTGTCACATAGGTGTACCGTGTACATTCAATAGCTTTCAATTCTTCGTGACCTTTTTAATGTTTACATCAAAAAGAATATACAAATCCTTTTGGCTGGAGAAATTTAGCAATGGCTGACATACATGTAACACACATATATGTATATGTATATCAGCTGCTTATGTATTTGCACCAAGATGTGAAATCAGTTGCTATAGATAGGTACAAATGATAATTGAATATTACTTTTAGGTATTTTTGTCGTTTTGCAATTTTAATGAATGAATGAGTTCTTCTGATGGATCAATGGGTCCTCCTTAATTTATTTGGATGGAACCCAAATGAGAGAAACTCTATCTCCCGTATGAGCTTAAACATTATTTTGATTTTGTTTCAACTTTCAATAGGAGGACAACAAATTTGAAGTTTCGTGATGATTTCATCACTTCAAACAGTCAAAGTATGATGATGTATGTGACACTTATAATATATAATAGAAGAATATCTTTTTGCGCAACACACCAGTACAAAATCTGAATTCTGAAGTGGTAAAACTATGCAAGAGTTACCCGTGAGCTGAAAAGTTACATATGCAAGACTTACCCATGCTAATCTTAATGTTGCAACAAAGACTTTTTGCTAAATTTTCGTTCCATTCAAATTGGGTGACACAAAGGTGAGTTTTATAAATGTAAAATTTAGGATTAGGAATATTGCCTGAAACATGTGGAAGTATGGGGAGGGAGGGAGGGAGAGATTTGGTCTTCGACATTTTCCTTTTTAATGAACTGGGGGGGGGGGGGTGTATAGAGATCTTCTTTTTGTATATTTTTTTGATTGCACGACTACAACTTAAGCAAAAAAAGTTGTTGAATGGTTACACAGGTGGTTCGCTTTTGTATCCTCGGATATTTCAAAAAGCCCTTTCTGCTTTACAATATTGATGTTCAGGCATGTTATATAATTTCGTATCTACAAAGAAGAAGAGAATAAGGATGACCATTGCAATGTACATACTTAGCGGGTGAAAGGCTCCATGCATCTAGAATGCCCACTGATGACCATCACACGACAACACATTTGACTCATTATGTAATGTTAAGCAGAGACTATTGTTAAATGGGTGAGAGTTGAAGAAGAAAGAATTAGGGGTTACTTGTGTCCTAATAGTGTGCAACAGATTGGCTAAAGCCTAAATGGGAAAAATGGGAGAATGTGATGACCAAAGGCTATCATTCAAGAGTCTTGTCCAAATTTTTTTGAAGACCTAATTCTGATATCATGTCAAAGCATCCAACTCAAAATCAATTGACAATTAGTGAAAAGACCGGCCAGGTTCATACAAGTTTTGGAGAGTTATAACGAACCAATGCGGGACAAGCTCTAACATCTACATATTTTAAAACTTAAATTCATCAGTCTTTTGGATGTATTCCTTAAGACTCAAGAGTAAATAGTGTGGAGCTTACCAATTTAACAGTGATGCCAGTCGTCTTGTGAGGGTTTACTATGACCCTAGCACAGATCAAAAGCTCATATTGCTTCAGGATACCATACCATGTCCAGGATATGATACAACAAAAAGGATTTCGATGACGTTGAAGATTGTGTAGTAGGGTTGTTAAATAGTAGGGTCGTGGAAGTTTGAACTTAATCTTAAATGAAACTGAAATGCCTAAACTATTAAAACAACATATATAGAGTAGCAAATTTGGTCAGTGTTCAATCACAGGGGATTACAACTACTATGGCTTGCTCTATAGGACTAACGAGATAGGAGATTTTTGACTAGTAAATGTTTGCGAAAAGTATGATGCTTGACAGTTTGATGATATACTGATATGGAAAACAGAGAGTTTGGGAATGAACAAATGGCTGCTCAGTCTTCCCACATACCTAATCATTGATGCATTTGGAAGTGGCCTCAAAGCTGTTTTCATTTTTTTTCCTGGAACAGAAACCCATTGCCAACATCAGGGAGGAAAAAAACGAACAAAGTAAAAGAGTTGGAAGCTTTATTAGAAAAGTGCATCCTTCTTGTGGATTTAATTTCTTAGGTGAATACTTTTTGCAGGAAAGAAATGCTTTTAGGAGTCAGCTATGAGAAATAATGGTTCTCTTGTTGAGTATTTGTCATGGATACGTTTTCATAGCTGTAATTCCCAGACACTGGATATATTATTACAACAACAACACAACACTGGATATATTATTAGACACTGGATATATTATTGCAAACACTGACTTGGTTTTCTAACTTGACTTTTTTCATCGGGGAGACCCTCCTTTTATAGGCATAAGGAGGGTGCTTGCATCATTAGTTATCTCATACAAACAATACCTATACATAATTGGTGACATACAGTACTACACCAATTATTATTGCACACTACTCCTGCCATAACTATTATTACGTAGACTTTCCTAACACATACTACTTTACACATAATGGTACACATCATCTCTAACAGTACAAGCCAATTATTTCACCCTCTCAGAAAAGAGGACAATACTACCACACTTTATATTATATCACACAAAAGAGACCGGTGGCACGAGCACATGGTCCTGTGTAAGCTTAACTTGTCTGTTTTCAAGGGGACAAAGGAGAAATTAGAAAAGAACATGTGAACAATTCATGAAAGTCAGTTAAGGAAAACCACCACATTTTTGTCATCAAAGCAAGAAAAGTTAAAGATTATGCCGTGTTCAATGAATGATGTTTTTGCTTGGGGAATTTTACAAACTTCTTAGGCATGCAGTCACTGTACTATAATTGGATAATAGATTAACTGAAGAAATCGGATGGTCAACAAGAGTCTGGTGTAATTTTTCTTTTCAATGTTAGGATGCACTATGGTTTGTTTATGTGATTTTCGCTAATGGTAATGAGATTTGAGCTGTACAGGGTTTATTCACTAGCAAGTAGCAAACAATTCTAGAAGGGGAAAATTAAATATCACTATAATTGTTGGCCGGAACCAGAGAAGACAATGAAATTTAAAGAATTTGAAGCAAAGCAAGCCTGTCTGATGTTGATGGTACAACATATCGCTTTTGCTCCGCTATTCGCTTCCAATGATCCTTGCGTGATCGTAGGATTGAAATGGTTACATCCTCAACAAGAGGTGCAGAGAACTTAATGTGTTTTTGTCATGTTTGTGGATGGGGATCGAAGATATGCAAATGCCCAAATGGAGATTCGCAATGGAAATTGATTTTAGCACTCTAAAAATTGATTGAGGGGCTCCAAAACGATGTTGTTTTGTGTATCAATACAGATCAGTTTTGGAGCCCCTCCATCAATTTTTGGAGTGCCAAAATCACAATCCATTGGCTATATGCAATTGCCTGAATGGATATTGGAGAGGTGTGACCTCCCGAACGGACATTGGCAATGTGTGAGCATCTGAATGCAGATCAGTCAGCCTATGCCTTGGTATATTTTGGTTAGGCTCGGGGAATGCATTTTGGCTCATCATGGCTTTGTGTTGCCTCACAAGGCTGTCCCATAGCACTGATTGTCCCTATGGATTGAAGTGATGCTGAGGTGATGTGACACATAGTGGAGATGGACATATGTAACTGCAGGGATTTTTGTTACTAAAACAAAGGGCACAGTGGAAGGAAAAGGTTGGGGGACTGAATTGCGTTTGTTTTAGCAGACTTATGTGGCTGATTATGAGGTTGTGAATACTTCGTCTTTTGCACCTGAGAAAGGAATAGTTTGCTGGGATATAGATGGCGAGGAAATTAGAGAATCCAGTGTTAGAGTGGTAGGAGTAGAAGTAACACGAGTTATTTTTCTTGATTAAAGATTCAAAGGGTCTGGATTTGGGATCACTGTATGGTTAATGGCACAATTGGTTGATGGAAAAATGTGATTTGCCAACCAAAACAGGAATTCGAGCCATGTTTTTGAAACCCGAGCTAAATAATCTTCTGCCGGTCTACCATGTATGGTCAATCAGTTCCTTCATTTCTGAGTAGAACTAACAGAAGCGTCACCTCCTTTATGAGGTCTAAGTTATTTTCATGAGTAGAACACTGTTACTATTGGCATTAGGATGGCATCAAACTATGGAATGGCTTTGTTCTCCATGTATTTCCTTTCTTTCTGCCTGAACCCCCTCCCCTCCTTTTGGGTTTGTCCCTGAAGATTATATTATTCACAGATTAAAATTAGAAAAACGAATTAGGTTTGCGTTACTATGTAAATTTTAACAGGTCCCCGGACCACCGCTCATAGGAATGTCAGGTGAGGATAAGGCCAAACTATTAGAATGCCAATTCTCATTTGGCCTATTCCCCGCCACTTAAATCTCTACATTTTGCATACATTTCATACACCTTTTGCACTTGCGCTGAGGCTACTAATAACATATTAGGGGGTTGTTAGAGAGCAACTATTAACTTAATCATAATCATATACCCTAGGTGCTCTACAAATCTTCATTACGTCATGGGAAGAATAACAAGTAACCTTTCTCTCGTTTATTGTCATGACAAAAAGTATTTTTGTAACTCCAACTCATGGTATGTTAAATTCTTTTATAGGTTTGGTATGGTCAAATCTTTTGTTTGCTTGCCATTGATTGGTGGTGATATTCTGTTTAAGGATTGCCGATTAGAAGAGAATAGATATTATTGTTAGAGGTTTAGGGTCATCTATTGAACAAAAGCAGTGTGTTTGCTTGTAGGTGCTGAAGCTTGGAAGGTTTTTATTTCGGAGATATGTGGCACGAGAAACTAGAGAATGTGATGTTATGCCTTCTGTAAAGGATTCTGGAGAATCATATGGAGAACAGGATAAATCGACCTCCCTCTGGAAATTTTGATGTTGATTTTTTCAGTGGATCGTCAAGGAAAAGGAAATCAACAGCCCTAAATCAACTGGGTGCCATTTCTGACTCAAATTTGCAATACTACACTCAGCAGGAGTCAAACCTGCAACATAGTAATTTTCATTCAGGTGCACATGTAGAAGACAATACTCGTGGTTTGCGTTTTAACCAAGCCAAGTCAATTGAACCAACATCTTGGGGGCATCAATTTGAAAAAGATCAATTTCCTACTCAGACTGTTCATCCGGGTTCTCATTTGAGTCTCCTTGGAAATAGAACCGTGAATGTATTCAACACTTCTTCTCAAGCGTGTCCTCAGCCTTTAGATTACAAAGGATCATTTGACTCGCTCAATATGCAGGCGTCTGTTGGCATTTCTTGGCCAACCCAAGTGGTCCCGAGTGAAGCTTATCAATCCTTGCCCTTTTTGAAATCTGATGGTGCACATACAAGAAAAAATCAGGCAGCTTCTAGTTTTGAGGAGATAGACAATAAGTGTGGTGTTTCTTTCGAATTCAGACAATGTAGTGGCTTTTCAAATAAGGGAGGCATTAATGATTTCCCATCTGTAGAAGCAGCCTCTTTGGGATCTTCCTCTCAATTAGAACAAATTCAAAATCCTATATTTTCGCAGAATGTAGTACAACTCAGCAGTAGTGGGACTTCAGGTGTTACTTTAGGAAGAATTTCTGCAAATGGAGAACAAGTTCAGGGGAAGGGTTTTGTCAAAATAAAGGAGACTGAAAAAGCGTCAGATATGAAGAATTTGATTCAACCCTTGCCAGAGTCATCACCCAAAAATTCTTGTCCCCTAAGCACTATGGAGCTTGGTCAAAAGACAGACCAGACTCGTGGTTCTCCCGTATCAGATGAAAAGAGTAAATTGCAGTTTGGAAAACCAGCTTCTACAGTTGCTGAAAAGCTCTGGGATGGGTCTGTTCAACTGAGTTCTACCGTGGTCGTGTCTGCAGTTGCTTTCTTTAAAAGGTTTACTCAATTACTTCTATTTCATTTTCCACCTGATACTTTATTGATCACATTCTTATTCGTGTATATGGATTGATATGATTTGAATACAATGATTCTAAAAGGTCAACTTCCCATTACAAATGTTATTATAACTCTTGGTTGATATGGAAGATAAAGAAACCTGTACCAAACCAGTACCAATTAGTGACAGACGGAATTAGAATAAGAGTGCAATACGTATTATGTTAGGTTGCAGTGGGTGTGAGGATGCCTTTGTGACCTTTCAGAATGCATTGATTGGAAGAGCATATTGTCTAGGATACCGCACCAATATAATAAGTATTACCTTGAATTTGTTCGCAATGAAAGCCTGCTAGTGCTGGTTGCTTTCGTAATCATGTACGCATGGATCAAAATATCAATCTGGGCTCTTTTTATCCTCTTCTACTAGATATGCAGTGATTTGTGTATGATGACGCTTCTTATTTCTATAACTCATAGTCACAAGTATTTTGATAGTTTTTCCTCTGGTATAAAAAATCATTAAGGCTCTAGCAGAAGTTCAATTTCTCTTGACCTTTTGGTTGTTGAATCCAGGAAATGTCGGAAGGAAAGGCGCACTCCGTTTGGTTTAACACTCTGAGAGTAACTTTTAACTCTCGGCACAGTTTTCAATAAATCTTTCTCTCTATCTCTCTCCACTCATTACCACTCCAACTCTCAAAAATAACTTTCTAAAATCTAAACCAAACAAAGCCATGCGAAATAAGCTTAACTCAACAGAGCCTCATAACGCTGATTTTTGCTTTTCCCCCTCTCTTCACGATAGAGTTTCATGTCCTGGCAAATTAATTTGATGAGGCTACATGTCTCTATCAATTTGTTCGGTAAGGTGATGATTAACACTGATCCCAAACTTACTTAATGTTATGAAAGATACTAAAGTTTTACTTGCAACCTATTGCATATTGTTGTATTTGGGCAACAACCCGATTGGAAGTAAATTAATAATCAGAAATCCTATTTCTTCTCATGTCTTGCAAACAAATATTTTTATTGCATGATTCTGCTGTTTTTCTCGTGTGGTTTTGAGTTGCCCGAAAATAATAGGAGCGGGTAGTTAAACGTATCCTCAGAGGCATGAACAAACTTTCTTACCAGGGGAAAAAGGTACTGATGGGAGGACCCAACAGTATCACCTCAGCTTAAATACAGATAAAGAAATGCTGCAGTAGTGATTCAATGGGCTCTGAAAATCTTCAGACACAGTATCTTCAAACATCACTGTATACCGATTTGCTTATCAGTCTATAAATGAGTGAACTGTTGAGACAAATATCAAGGAGCAGAACAAGTACCATGAACCTCATCCACGAGAATTTTTTAATCCCATTCTATATCAACAAAAATCTCGCGCTTTACACACATCAAAATGCCACAAAGAAGCACTCAACTTCTGCAAATATATTAGCACCGCATCCAAATTGACAAGAGAGCAAATTTCAATCTACCACCACCTCCAGCGTTACTAGGATTATCCCTAGGACACCCATCACAATTGGATTGTACTTATCAGTTGGATGTGTAATCCAGCTAACCAGGAGCTTGAAAAGAAATGACATGATTAAACTGTCGAGCATAGGAGATTCTACTGACAAGTGGAAGTTATTATAAGATGATACACGTAACATTGATCTTGCGACTGTCAAATTTACCTCTGTTTCTTCCCTGCCATATGTCCCAAAGGATTATAGGGCTAATCTGATAGAGGAATTTCATAGCATCAAATTCTACATCATGCAGCCATCAGCTAGAAAGCCTCGAATGACGACCAAGAACCTGATCTGAAACACCAATTAGGAACTAAAATAGGTTAGGCAGAGGACGCTATCTCCTTGTTGAAAAATAACTGCTTTAACGGGTTCCGAATCACATGAAGTTAGGCAACAAACACATTTTGAGGCCAAAGGTATGCTTGTTGGATGTTATCATCAACATACAGGAAATTGAACAAAAGGCTCCACGTGCAGAAATTTTAGTAGGAAGGGATGAATGTGATATTACTTGAAAAAACTAAACCCTTGCAGGAGATTCCCACAGGTATTACAACACTGAAATAAGCGAGAAACCACCTAAGGAGGGAGGGTAACTTCCACACCAGCAAATCAGTTCACCCACACCTTCCAAGTACAGTGGCTGAAATTTTATCACACTGATTAAGGGGAAGATATTGTTAAAGAAGGCATAAAAACCAGCACCTGTTATGATCTACCAACTTCTTGGGCGCAAGCTTAGATTGGAAGGGTACATATGGCAATTCAATTATGCGCAACTAAACTTGACAGAGCCTACTTTCGTGTATGATTAGCTTTGTTCTTTCGATTAAGTGTCAGGATGGAGTAAATTACAACACATGTGGCCTATGGGATGGCCCATTCTTATCCAAAAAGTGGATCAAAAACCTATCTGAAACTGGTATTTAGCTGGTCTGTTAGTAGGTCCAGATATGTCTCGTACATTCCCAACTGAGAAGCACCGATACAGACACAGGACATGTACATGAGACGGACACATGGACATGTTATTTCTCCTAAATTTAGGACACGTACATGTTAGGGACAGTTCAATTATGAAGAATATTCATTTTATAAATGTAACCTAGGAATTCATGTAAAAGTGGAAAACATTATTTCTATTGCATTAATTAAAAAAAATAGTGTTGCCTTTTTTTATGACACCAATCCATTGTCACTATGCAAGTATTCAAACCTAATATCTAGGGAAATTTTGACTCCGGACCAACTTCCAAAATTGCATTTTAACCTCTTAACATGTTTCCAGCGTGTCCCCATTGTGTCTAACTAAAAAGATATAACAAAAGATAGGTGGGAAATTTATGTGCATCCGACATGTCTTCAGAGAGTGTCTTATGTACAATAGAAGAGTATTCTGTAGACCAATTACCCCAACTTCTTGTTGCTTGTTGTCTACTGGTGGACCCTATATTGTTTAGTTTCTTGGTTTTACTTAGAATTCCCCCTTTTCCAGCTTGAATCCTTTTCCTAGTTTGTTGTAGTTGAAAGGAAATGTTTTTGCCTTCAGAACATGTGTATGCTTGTATCCCAAGTACCACCTAAGGTTACCTCTGGATAGTTATTCATGTGATGGAAGATATTATTTAATTCTTGTATGGCCGTTTTTGCTCAGGTTTCTTGTTCTTATAACTTTATTCGAATGATGCACATAAATGGCCATTCAGCTTGTTGGACACCCACTTCAATGATAATCTAGAAGGGTCTTGTAGAATATAGTTGCAAATATCAGCCCACTGTTTTCTGGAATAAATAGCTGTGGCTAACAATCTATGTTATGTCGTCTATAAGTTTGAATATTCATATGGTAACCTTTTCAGTTGTGACTTCTGTGTAGTGGTGAGAAGTTGCTTGATACCAACTGGTCTGAATCTGTAGAAGTTAAAGGCAAAGTAAGATTAGATGCTTTCGAAAAATATATTCAAGATCTTCCTCGCTCACGCAATAGGGGATTGATGGTAAGATACTGTTTATTTTTTGTGATTTTTGCACATAAGCTGCTTGAATTATAATAAATGCTTGATTTCATATGTCTGAGCATCTCCATCATGCAGCCAATAATTTTAGGGGGGAAAAGGAATTGCTTTCCGGCAATGGAAGCAATGGTCTTACAATTAAAATTGGTCTTACAGAGGGTAGTATTTGGCTGCAGGAGGCAATGGAATTAATAAATTGTGGTCTATCAGTGATGAAAAGAAAGATCTCCATATTGTGATGATTATTTTCTGTTTCCATGAGCATCTGAACTCCTTAGAATGACCATCTAAGTTCAGTTTGTCTTGCATTTAAACTGGTCATGATTTAAGATGCCATTTCGGAGGTGGCATGAACTCCATAGAATGACCATCTAAGTTTAGTTGTCTTGCATTTAAACTGGTCACGATTTAAGATGCCATTTCGGAAATGGGTGCCATCTTAAAACATACAGAAAAAAGAAAGGAAGCTATTCAGAAGTATTCTGTAACTTGTGGGCAAGCTAAATGATATATCAGTTATAAAAGGCTTTCAAGAGACAGCAGCTGCAGTGATGATGCTTATTATAGTACTCTGGACACCAAGTAGTCCCCTTGCTGGAGATCAGTTTCTGTCATTACCTAGAATTAAGTTTGGCCTAAAACATGTGGTCAGGCCTTTAACTAAACATAATCAAGATGTGTTATAATATGTTGCCTAGGATTTAGTGGTTAAGGGAGTTACTTGAAAACTTGATACAATCACCAATTAAATGTATTCTGATAATTCTCTATCTTCTCAATGACAGGTTCTTCTGCAGCCTCAAAATCTGGCTCAGCCAGTATCCAGTATTCCGTTCTTACTCATTCCATTTTCATTTTATATAAGGCACCCAAAAGGGTGCAATCTTTAGAAATGCTAGGAAGATAGGAGCTTAAGACAGGTCATCAATAAAAGTAAGATTCCCAATGGGAAAAGGAAAGATTCCCAGAACCTCCCTCTGAACCAAAAATCAGAATGGGATAAACTATTTCTCTCCCCCCACACATACACCATCCTTACATTTTCCACCCTCTTTACAACACCCACCGGCCAACTGATGTAAGACGTGGTGAGCACTCTCCTGCTAGTATCGAGCCCAAAACAAATATGATGTATCAGAAAAGTAGGATTTTTAGCTGATTTTAGTTTTGGGAGCTGAAAAAGTGCATACGCTATTAGATTTAGTGTTTATACAGAGAAATTAACCTGTGAGGTTGTAAATGACTGGAAAGGATTTTTGGGGCCTGTTCAGGGGTTGTTCTGGGCGCCACGGGCGATACCTGCCAATCCATAACCTTGCTAGTTTTCTGGTATTTTGCAAGTGAGCGTTAAATGTTGAAGGAAAGGGGGAGAGGCTTGTGATATGGGATTTCTAAGCGTTCAAGAGATTTAAGTTTGGCACCTCTTAAACTAACTGGGTTTAACCCGATCTGGTTATAGCGTTTAGAGGCTTTAAGATGCAGAAACTTGCTGTGGAAGTGAAGAAGAAGAAGAAGCTGTAGTTGCTTAGTGTTGTGAATATAAATAATGAAGTTGCCCCTCTCTCTAACAGCTTAAGCTTTTAGATGAGTTGGTAGTTAACAGTTTAATATGGTATCAGCTCAGGCAATAGATCAGGTGTTCTAACCTCACAACCTACCTAATGATTAAAATTTACACGTGTTTACTCCGCTTATGGATGAGAGCCTAGATACACGTGAGGGAGCGTGTTGAGAATATAAATAACAAAGTTGCATCTCTCCTAACAACTTAAGCTTTTGGATGAGTTGGCGGTTAACAATCTAATACTAGATTTAGGAATCACAACCATATTCACTATTATATGAAAGGAAGTTGAAATCATTCAAAGAAGATGTTCAGATATGACATGGGACAAGTACAAGACATGACATGGAAACCACATCGACATCAATTTTTAAAAAAATAGGGCACGAAATGGCTGGGACACATCAACAATGAACAAATTTTATATCTATTCATGGAAATAGTAATCTCTTAGATTTTTACGTAACAATTATCTTCACTATGGTTTAAAATGAAGTTAATATCATTCACTATTATTGAGTGGGTTTCACCCCCATTGACTGGAATGTTGGGCTAGGCTTGCCTCCTCCTTCAGGCTGCACCTTCTGCGGTAACCACCTCACATACTTGAAATGTTTTGTGGACAAAATGGCCTAATATCGTATTCAAGAAATATGTTTCATAAGCAATTTACAGTATTGAGATTTAGAGGTTTTTTTAAAAAAATAATAATTTGTCCAATGATTTTATGTGTCTAAGTGATGGGAACATGTGTCCAGTGTCCAAAATGCATGCAGTTCTAAACAATAACAAGTTCATAGCACACTTTTAGTCAAGTGTCCGGGAGTGTCGCTATCCGATCGGGATACCAGATACACCACCTTCTCGAAAGGGTCCATTCTTAGCTCCTAGAAGAATCAGACCTTGCAACTAGCGCTTCATTCCATCACACAATCAAAAGAGCTTGAAAAGCTTCACAAATTCTCGGAATCATGTTCTCCAACGAATTGAAGGCATCTATTAATCTATACCAACTAGGAATTGGATTCTTAGATTGGAAAGTGGAATTGTCAGACTTTTTATAACTAATGCATGAGTCCATGACCAAATAAGACTCATAAATATCCATTACCACCCATGGCAAGACTCCGGAAGCCCTTGCCAAAATAATTGCAAAACTACCATCAAAATTGGTTATGATTCTTATGAATCTTATAAATACCAATGATCTTGAACAACCTCACAATGAAGAAGAGGCTGATCCATAAGCTTCTTGACCTTCCTTTGCTTGCAATACAGATGCTATCTGCTTTTCCTGTTATTGGAAAAGGTGAACATCTGGTGTGCTTTTATCTAGGGAAAATGACGGCCCAGGACGTGTTTTGATAATTAATACCCGCCAAGGACAAGCTAAGAACATATGTTGATGCTGAAAATGTCCTTGGCAGGTATTAATTATCAAAACACGTCCTTGGCCGTTATTTTCCCTTTTATCTACTTAAAATCACAGATTTACCATTTAATATACTCTTTGACCAATGAACTTACAAGTAGCCATCTTTTCCATATTGGTTATGCTGTCATTCACTGGGGCATAACTCACTACAAAAGTAGTTGGTTCGAAGTTAATGAGTTTGTTCAGTTTAGAGCCAGAGAATGAGCCATAATAAGTTAATAACACAAAAATGCTGATTTTTTCGTTAAACAGTTGAGGAAGCTTCATCGATCTTTTTGACTCTTATTGAAATTAATGTTCTTTTTAGTGAAGGACATTACTTGTCCCCTCATCCTTCACCTCACTGGAGGGATTATCATCTAAGACAGGAAAATATACACCATCATACGTCCAGAACTTTTGCGCCGCATCATTAGTGTTAGGTAATATGATGTAGGTGTAATATTGTAACAAAAAGCACCACACGAATGCAACCTAATATGCATGTATTCTTCTGAATGATGCACAAGAATCCATGTCATCAACCTCAACATAGTTTTTTCGTGGAAGAAAGAGAACATCATTGTGTGTAGATAAGACAAAGATACAACAGAGTTTAGGGTTAAGAGGTACACGACCACAAATTGACAAAAGAGAAGCAAAATACACCACAAAAACCATACAAACTAAAGATACAAAGACAATGACTGAATGCCTAGAAAGTATCATTAGGAAGAACCTCCAGAACACAGCACATACAAAGACCTTTTGAATTCACCAGCAACAAGTAGCACGAAGCACAGCTAAAAGAGGGGGGTGGGGGGGCGTGGAAGGGAGGGAAATGATAGTAATGTGAAGTTTATCTTTGTGAACCTCAACATAATTGTGTATATCATGGTGGTTTTATCTGCAAGTTTTTCCACTATGAGCCAGTCGAATACAGTACTAGTTAACTTGTATATGTGGCTATTGTTTAGAAATGGCTAAATATATAAAACTGATTGTAAAGAAAATCAATATGGAAGTGGACACGTGACAAACCATGTTTTGCATTTTGCGTATGTACTATCAAAAATCAGAGCAACGAGAAACTAGATTTCTTTTATTTGGAATATCTAATGCAAGGTCTCTTTCTCAAATTTATCTAATGCACTTCTCTTCCTCTCAGATTGAGATACTCGAGTTTTTCTGATGAAGGAAACAATTTCTCTAATGTATTGACTATTACATGTCATAGTTTATAATGTGGCATTTTACATTGCGTAAGAGATTTTCTGGGGGAAAAAAATGTCTGTTTTGAAGGACCTCAGGCAATACCTCAAAATTTGTAGCCGTAAGCAGTGATATTTTTCTCCAATTCAAAGTAGATTCTTTGGTGTTCTGCTCAAGCTTTTCAGACACATGCTTTTATCTAATAGGGGTAAATCCTATGAAAACGTTAGTAATCTTTTTTTTTTTTTTTTGGGGGGGGGGGAAGGAGGACAATTGGGAGGAACCAACTGTTGTTTCCAGGAGTGCCAGTAGAAAACAAAAGGAAGCAACTTAATCAATTGAATTCTGACCAGGAATGCATAAATTGCCAAGGGCACAACAATGACATTAAATGTTAGTAACTTGTTCTCCCAACTGGAGTGATTTCAACTGTTCTCTTTCTCCTAGGTTTCCTGGAATCCTTATGTGCAGGTACTTTTGATCATTTGAATAAGGTGGGAATAGAGTAAATAAAACCATAGACTGATACTGTCTTGTGTTGAGTGTCCTAGAAATATGCACGAGGGATGTATGTTGATCATTGACAATGAAAGAAAATGAAAATATGTTGGATAGATATTGAAAAGTGATTAACAGCGAAAGATTCATAATTATGAAGTTGCAGAAGGAAGAAGGGAAGACTGTTAGACATGATGAATATGCTAATTGTTTGGTTTCTGGTAAATGATTTGTGTTTCATTCAAAAGAACATGCTTCTTGTTTAAGGGTCATAACCCAGGTGAACACACAAGATGAACAACATCTACCCAATAAGACAAATGAAGGCCATCCAACACTTCTTACCAACCTACAGATTCCATATCATACTGCAAGCATAGACCACAAATTGCAAAGAAACCCCAATTAGCATAGAGCACCATACTGAGTTCAAATAGACATTTGATGAGAATACGTGAGAGAAAGGCATGAAATACAACACGGCATCACAATCAAGTGGAGATCACCCAACGCATCCCCCTTTTGGCTTTCTGGCTTGAATAAATGTGGGGTGTATCATATACACACTCATCGTTGTATCTTTCTGAAAGTAGGTTAGCAATAGAGTGTTTGTGCCAATAGTGATGTTAAGTAAATTGTGAATTACCCAGAGGCTGTTAATAGGGGATTGATTTGGAGATTGAGGTCATTATAGAGGAGATGGAAGCATAGGGAACTGCCGAGCGTGCTCTTGGGAGAGGTTTAAGTTCTCCTGAACCGTGATGAGTCATGTTGCTATTGTCTGTACTTTTTAACTTCATCTCCTTGTCAAACACTTGATATTTTAATGCTTCTGCTGCAAAATAATAGGTTTGGGTGTGTCTATGCCTTCAGCTGGTATTATTAATTCCATGTGAAGTTATCTACGACATGGTCTGAGTTACTAATTATAAGAATGGGAGAGATTATTGATAAGCTTCAAAAATAGGAGATCTGAGTATAAGCATCATATCAGAGTAGATTTGAATGAGTTAAATTCGGAGCATTTTTCAGAACCATACTGTGGTCCTCGTGTCACTGTATAGTTGTTAATTGCATACTTGTGAATTGTGATGTAGATCAACATACGTAAGTTGCATGTAGTCTCATCTGAAATTATTTCTGTTTGAATTTAAAGAGTTGCAAGTTAAGTTGAAGTTATTTTGTTGACTTTGAGCAGGTCCTGTTTGAACTTATTGTGCTACCAAGTCGACTTAGTTTTACCCTGTTTGCTTCCAAATTGGATTTGTTCAAATAGGTGAACTTAGCCTGAGTTAAGGTGGATTCTACCCTCTTTGGTAGGTTATAAACTGATTTCATCTAAAAACTTTAATGGAAAGATAAATGTGTGGACAATGGAATGAACATGCTTGAAAGAGAAAACTGGAATTGTTTGTGGGCTCTAGTGAGTGCGTGTGTCAAAATTCGCCCTTCCCTCATACCAATTTAACAACTTTCCTTCTGAATGATCATTTATCGTAAGGTTGCTGTGATTGAGAGAAGTAGGTTACCTGGGGAATGTTTATCAGCAGGTGTTTCCAAAAATGGAAGATGAAATTCAGGATTCACTAGGGTTAAAGGTACCGGCATACTGGATAGTGTAAATGTCCTTTCGTTACTGCCTAGTGCCTACTGGGACACTTAGGTATTTTGGATCTAGAGAAGCTTTAATTATAACACAATGACTGTGTTGGCTGAGTTTTTTCCATGCAAAAGTGCAGATAATGGTTTCGACTTCCAATTTTGGCTAATAATAGTAGAAACCTTTATTCATCTGACGCTATGAAACACTGACACCTCTAAAGGTCGAAGTATCGCAGTGTCGGACACAGGGACACACCACGTGACGTGTCCCTTAATTTAATGTAAATTTTTTATGGGGACACGACAGGGCCAAACTGTAATTTTAAAAAAAAATTGGGGCCAAATTGTAATTTTTTAAATTTCTGGGTGTCAAACTATAATTATTTATTTATTTATATAAATAAAAATACACGTGGCGTGTCCCCTGCCGTGTCCGTGTCCCCATTTTTTTAGAATTTCCGTGTCCTGGTGTCGGCGGTATCCGTGTCTGTGCATCATAGGACTCTGACGTGTTACAGGTATTCTCTTCTTGAAAATTCTGATTCTATGGCAAGACATTTTATGGCCCTGGTTTATTTGGATATCAAAAAAGAAAATGGAAATAAAGAGCCAACCACCAATAACAACGAAAAAAATGGTCCATTATCTATGCACAGGAGTTTTATGAACAACCATTTTGTTGGCTAGGCGATAGTTTACGAGCTTAGATGTTAATCATAGACTGATACTGCTAACGTATTTTGATGCTAGATGAGGGTGATGATATGCAGGACTTTCTCTGTTTTGAAGATGCAATTAGCTGAAAACTAATATCGTGCACTTTCTTTTTTCATGGTGAAATGCTAATAGTAAACTATTTGTTCTTAGGTAATCTCGCTCTGCTGGAAGGAAGGATCTTCTGAAACTGGTCTCACTGGCATGAAAGAGGTTGGCGTAGTTTATTTCAAGCTCAGCACTAATTGAATCGTCATTCTCCTCATAAATAGTGGATGTGCAAAAAGTGTATTGGTACCTGTGAAAAATGGGTACGAGATCCAGGAATGTATGTCAATATCCGTGAAATGGAAATCAAAAATTATTAAACGAACTTTTTCAGCATCCATCAATGAGCGGAGGTTAGCAGGACTATAGATAAATTTACCTGGTAACAGGAGTGGATTCTTTGTTATTCACATTTTCAGGTTGCCAAAGGATACAAGAAAGCGGAGAAAGTTGGCCGAGCACCGATCTCACCGGGTATCGATCTTTACATCTGTCCTCGCAGCGATGCCATAATAACAATCCTTGCTAAATATGGTTTCTTCAAGGGCATGGCAGCTATTGAAGACAAACCAGACTCGATGATCGGTTGTGTGGTCTGGCGGAAAAACCAAACCTCTTCGAATTCAGTTGCAAAGAAGCCGGAGAGCAAGAGCAATCCTATGTCAGAGAAGCCTTTGAACTCCCCTTCTCTCTCTCCATTGCCACAGGCAGCAGAAACGGGAAAAAAATTGCCTGTTACGCAACCAGCTCTAGAGGGTGAAGAAAGAAGTGTTTCTGAAACCAAAAAGCAGACTGAAACCAATAATTCTGTGGCAGTGCCAGAGCAACCTAAAACAAGTTTGGAGCTTCAAAAACCTGTCATACCTTTCTCATCAGGTAAACTAAAAGAAGCCACGACTTTTGTAGATGACGATGATCTTCCTGAATTTGACTTCAGAACTGCATGCGGGATTTCCCAAACCAACATGACGAAGCCTCCAGTGTCTGTTTTGTTGGACAAGAGACTTCCTGCCGAAGGTAACAGGAATACAGATAGGTTGGTGTTGCCAGGAATGCCTAATTTACCGGCTATACCAGTTTCCAGACAAAGATCAGATCATTCAAAGCTTCCCTCGACTGCCAATGAAGGAATGCGATCATTGAAGTTAATAGGTGACCACGGACCCCAGATACCGGTTTTGCCCAATATGGGGGAAATTTCTAGTGTCCAAAACAAAGTTACAACTACTCCTGGTAGTACTACTGTATTTCCCCATCCTAAGAATATTTTTGATGATGATGATGACATGCCCGAATGGTGCCCCCCAGAGAGATCTTTGGCAGAAACAACTAGTCGACCGACTACTTTTCCATCTGAGCTTCGAAACCCATCATTTCATAATTTAGTTCGAGGCCCTCCACGGCCTGTACCCTTTTCTCCACCCCAAAGTGCTACTCGTCCTCCATTTTTGTCCCAAGGTTTCCCTCCTGAGGCACCACAACCTAGGCCTCTCAAAAGGGGTCAGAATTCTTCAGTGGGGCCCGACTCTGACTCGATTTTGGGGCCAGCACCCAGCTTTGACACCAAAGTTCCATTCTATCCTGCGGAGAAAAGAGGAAGGAGGCGTCGTTAGTTGAGACCTCAAAGAATTTGTTGTCCAAAAGGACCAAAAGCTTCCAACTCTGTGGCATATGTGAAATACCTGACATATGATGATTCTGCTTCCCGGTGACTTTTTAGAATTGCGCTCAACCGAAGTTCAACTTGCACATATCTGGGCTTAATTGCAGTTTCAATATGCTTTGGCAGTCTATAAGCGCTCTAAATCTTATGTATTGGTTGGTGATGTACTGATGCTGCCATTTACTGTTGTAGGTTAACTTTCCAAAGTCCCTAATTTTATTTTTTTTACCTGTTGTATGTTAAACTAGTGCTTTAGTCATCTTTGAAACTTTTTATGTATAAGGTGCCAGCTGCTGTCACCAGGCAATGAAATTTCTGCAACATGAAACAATTGTGGAGATATAGTTTTGGTAGATACATGAGAGGCTAAAGTGTTCCAATATATCGTTCTCTTTGTTTTCTGCTCTGAACGTTTATTCTGAATCTTGACGTTTATCTTACTAAGGGATGTACGGATTTTTTAGAAGAGAGGCGCCTAGTGGTCCCGACTCATGTAACCAATCACCTTTCTTAGTAGGTAGTTAATTAGAGCCTGATTCTGGACTGTGTGATCTTTCATCAATCCAGATTCCAGAATGCTCATCTTATATGCTGACTGCGTGATCCTTCGTCTTGTTTCACAAACTCCCCCCTGATAAGTCTCCACCACTCCTCTCATCGAACATGTTTTCTTGTTTCTTTTTTCAGTTGTTTTGAAATCATGAATGAGCCCAACATCTTACTTCTACTTGCTTGTAGCAAAACAACAATCTTTTAAGATGTAAACTTGTTTATTGTCGTCAGAAAGCTGGCAACGTCATAACCAACCAGGACATTTGATGTCATAATCAACCAAGGTAATGGTTCTTGTAGTATGCTAATGCATTATGGGGATGTAATGCCTTTGGTCATAACCAACCAGGACATTCGACGTTATAATTGACCAAGGCAATGGTTCTTGTAGTATGCTAATGCATTATGGGGATGTAATGCCTTTGATTGGGTCTACCGAGATCTCATTGCCAGGATTTGAAGTGAAATTGTACAGAATTCGGTATAGATCGGAAAACCATTGAATTGATTAAAAATAATTAACCACTTAATTGGACAACATTTGTCATAAAATTAAAAAAAATGGATAGTTTAGAACAATGAACTGGAAGATGAATCTATCTTGATCAAGTGTTTATCAATGTCTTAACTTTATAGTTAGAACAAATGTAGTGTTCAGCAAACTCGATTATATGAACAGGTCAGATCATAACAATGAGATCTTCATATATATAGTCAATGCACCTACTGAAAATTACCCAATTGGATGATTTTGAATTAACAACTTGGACTTGTTTCCAAAATCTCAAAGGAGGCCATTGGCAGCGAATATACGCAAAAATAATTTATTACACACTGATGGACAAAGAACAAAAGAAAATGCCTAAAATTTACAATCGGAAACATTGGAACAACTTCGGTTCTGAACATATTCAGAGTATGTACAACTGTGAACCAAAGCAGCACAAATGACCCAAAGACACCAACTCCAAACCTGAAACCATACTTTGATGTAGATCCAGTTATTCAACTTTAATTATTTTTTAAAAAAACCCCTATTTTTCACACGTTGGAATGGGTAAAATCACTGATAGAAGGAAACATTCAACTCAAACATTCGACAAACTTTCTAAATCACCTTCATCAACAGTGAGCCAATCATTTGACTCCTCACCTGAAGAATCCTTTCCTTTAGATGTCGACTGTCCTCCTTTCTGCCCACCACCACCAGCACCCTGTGTTCCGGAATGTTCACCAAGTCTAACCCATTCACTGGATCCATCCGGCGAAGGAACCCTTTCGTCCCGTGCCTGCCTTAACCTTGATAATCTACCCGCAAGGTCAATTTCATCATTTTCATCGTCCTCTAAGTCGCTGAATGAGATTTCCTCCTCATTTTCAGGCTGTTTCTTGGTATCTGCTGAGGTGGCGTTCTCATGATCAATTTCAGCCCTTTGTTGGGAACTTGAAGCCTCCCCTAAATCCTCCTGATCCTGGGATGGGCGACCTTCACCTTGATTGTTATTAACCCTAGTACCCTCTTGAGACAAATTGATGGGCTCAGATTCCTCAACTGGTTCATTCCTCTTGTTCCGCAGATTCTGCAGAAGTATCTCTCTTGCTTCAACTATCTACAATGAGAAACTTCTTTAAATAAGACCCATGCTGTTTGTAATTTTATATAAAAGGTTTCGGAGTTTTCATCATACCAGAAAACGTTTAACTGCAAAAAATTTATAGAACAAAAACTAGATAGAACATTGTCTGAGGAATAAAGTTAGTAGGCAACTGTTACATTAAGAAAGTCTCAGTTGTCTTCGAAACATCTGATAACAACAGCCAAGTATAGGACATCAACAAGAACAAGAATAGAACCCATGTAGTCCCCAATCATTGGGGGTATGGGCGGGGGAAGATTGGAGACAGACCTAACTTTTGGCAATATACATAGAGTGGCTGCTCTCAGAATACTACTGAAACAATGGCCCCCCATACCTATTTTGCTGCAAAACCAGGCCCTCAAATCAAAGCCAAATGGCTTTAGAGAGGGCAGGCCTAAAGACCCAATTCAATTTCTGTGCACATTACCATGCTTCTTTCATTGATAGCCAAGTATAGGACATGATCAAATAAAAAGGATGGCATAGACACAATGCAAATGAAATAAACAAATACTAAAATGATTAATGTTGGGTTCAAACGAACATAAATGACTTCAAGATCAGTTTATGGGCAGATCCACGATTCATATTTTGCGGGTACATATTATTAGAACTTGCAATTGCTAACTCTCATAGTTTCACAATTATGTTAGAACGTGGTAGGATAATATAAGGGTATGCAGGAATAATTTGCGATACGCGAGCAGAACCATCCAACTCTAGAGAGGAGAAAGTAGCTTTCTGGCCTTGCAACATTAGAATGTTTAGATTTAAAGTAGTGGCATGATCTCATCAGTGACTTGGGCTAATTATATAACAATCCAGTATATTGAGTATCATTAGGCACTCATTCTCTCTCAGCTGAGTATTCTTGATAGTTAAATGGAGAAACTGTCCTGGCCCCAAAAATAAAAAGGCCAGAAAAGGGAATGCAAGACAAGATAGAATGACTAAAATAACAGAAAAGAAAATCCTAAGTTATCTGTGCTAGTTTAAAATAACCAGTTCAGATACGGGTCTCCTTTCATCGGAATCATCGGGATTACTTGAACATACTTCAATTTTTCACCTACAAAATCATAATCCATGCAAGGAAAGCACATTTTTGAAGTGTCTGGAAAATTAAATTTTGTGGGCTCCTGCATCCTGCATACCACTTAACCTATTTCTTGGGCATTCATTTGAACACTGCAGGCTACAGTGCAGTAGGAACTGAAAATTTACTACAGTATACATAGCCATTGCGCCCGGGAGGGAATGTTCTTACACGTAAGACACAGCATGGTGTTCGAATACCCTTCCAAAGGTGATTTTCCTTGCTTGGAAAACTAAAGGAAGCTATTCTCACTAATATTATGAAGAGGGGGTAAGAAATTGATGGACTGGTCATGGTTGTGTAAAGTTGCAGGGGGTTTGCAATCATCTGATATTACATTTTTCAGTGGCATCGCACATTTGCTCCTCACTATTTCCAGGGTTGCTTCCGTCATGCCAGGCTCCGTTAAGGCTCTTTTTGACTGTAGGTAGTGTGGATGATGAGAGGCAGCCATGAAGTTGGGGGTGTGGTTCCTCTTTGCCTGGGGGGGTTGTGGGTTTTGCTTTCTATCTCGAACTTTTTTGGTTTAGGCAAGATCTACCTTAATGTTGGATTGTTCAATTTCTGAGGAAACTGTACATCCTACCTGATATCTGAGAGCTACAGCATTTTTGGTTCTTTTGGTTGTTTGGTTGTCTTATATTCTGTGTCTGCAAGGTTGCACCCCTTTGGCAATTTTTAGATATTGTCCCTACCTATCATCAACAACAGAACCCATGTTGTCCCCAAATCATTGGGGGTATGGGCGGGGGAGGATTGAAAACATACCTAACCTTTGGCAATATGCACAAAGTGGTTACTCTCAGAATACCACTGAAACAGTGGCCCCCCTATATATTGTCCCTACCTATCAAAATAAATAATTACAGCCATCGCGGTTCATTGATGTGGAACAATCTACTCCGAGTTCAGGGAATAAATAGAGGTACTATCAAATCAGTTGCTAGGGCTGAATTCAACTAGAGGAAAAGGAATAGGTTTGTCCGAAGAGATGTTTCCACTTCGTGACTGTGCACAGCTCATCAAAGGTTCGGTGTCGGACACTTGTCAGACATGGACACTCTCCGAACAAGTCAAATCAGAAGTGCTCTGTACTTTTACCACCTTTTTTTATTTAAACACTGCGAACAGCCTAAACAAGATCAGGACACTCTCGTGACAATCTATGAAAACTTACAGAACATATCATGAGTGTGAAATGAAATAGTAGGCCCTTGATATTAAATGATGGTTGACTGATTATGCGGATGGTAAACTGCATTTTGTTGGAATACTTGTGTGAATAATGCAATGATAAATGTATATAAACGGATAATTGGTATAATTAGAATTCAAGCCTTCCCTTTTGTTTTGTTTGTACTGAATACGTCCATGTGCTTTTAAACTTGTCCCACAGAGTGAGGTGTTCTCTAAACTAATTTTATGAAATTTGCGTGTCAGAGTGTCGTGTCGCGTGTCCGTCTCAGTGCTACATAGACCTTACCTAATGACTGAATTAGGTTTTATCAAGAATATTCCTCGATGACTCATCTCATGACAGTGGCTTGACAGTTTACAAAAGCTTACAAGGTTCCCTAATTTTATCCCCAGACTTAGCTTCATCTTCTGCCTCTACTAGGGGAAGAGTTCCTACTAGACACAGGCTGAAGGTATGGGAGACAATGGACACATCTACCTTACCGTTCTGTAACCAGAAGAAGAATATCTTCAGCGCCTGCTGTCCTATTGCAGCTACTCTAGAACTGTATGACTAATGATTTCTCGTGTATGCTGCATTTCTAAACTTCGTCAGTCTTGCTTTAAGGAAATTAACTAGTTTGTTGAAAATACTTAGGGCAGGGAACGAACTACACAAATTTTAGAAGCTTGCAGAGCTCTCCTTTTTATTTTTATTTTTATTTTTCAATCAGTGATCTTCTGTTCTTTTTGGGGATATAAAATATGATGTTAGGACCAAAGCAGCAATGCTTAAGGGTACAAAGTGCTCTATTCTTACCTCATCGTCATTGGTCTACTCCTCAATTTTTACTTGAGCATCATAGTCCCTTGTTTTCTTTCTTTGATTGATTTGTTGTTCAAGAAAGTTACTCCACCTCTGATATCTGTCCTATACTCTTTGGTTCTACCTCTGATAGGTTCTGGTATTACACAATCTCAAACAGGCTCAATCCTCTGAATAGATTACAAAATTGTCTAGCAACCCACAAAAGAAAAGATCCATAAATCCAAAAGACTAGATAAGCTACTAGATTTCAAGGGCTGCAACTAGGAATAGGCTATAAATCCAACAGCAGAAACTTCTGAGTTTGGTTTTCCCAAACCCATCAGACTAACTAGAAAAATTGCCATAATATGACATGCAGGCAATATAGCCTCAGTCTATAACAGCTGGCAACCGTGTAAAATACCTCCGATCACTAAAATTGATAAATAGAAAGAAAAAAATAAGTAAAAAGGAACAGTCAACCGGATCATCAAATCTTGCATAAACAATACAAGTTGACTCAAAAAAATTAAAATGCAAACATACAAGATCCTATCTAGGTCCCACGTTATTTAGCAATGTAGGTAGTAATGGTGGAAGTGCACATGACCAGGCATAACAGGAAGATGGCAGGCACTCTGATGGCTCAGGACCATGGGTGGAGGAGGTGAGAGCCAAGGGCAACCTTATGGAGATAAGGGGATGGCAGTGGTCAGTGGACAAGGTTTCAGGTTGTATGTTCTATATATATGTTCCATCAAAGGCTTCAGGTTGTAGGTGTTACCAACTCACCATATATGCGAGTTGTGAGAAACTATAAGGCATGCAAAGACAACGAAGGCGAGTTACAAAAATATAAGATGACACGCAAAGACAATCTTGCCTCAGGAGTTGAGAGAAGCTTGGCATCTTGCTCATGCAGTCTTGGGAGCAAAAAAATAAAATATGTCATCCAGAATTTTTCTTCACTCAAATGATTGCAACTTGTATGCCTCATATCTGCAAGACTTGGCACTAAACGTTCAACAGTTGAAGCATGTTCTTTCTGAGCAGTAGACAAGTTGAAATCTGCAGCAACATGCCAGCAATTAGAATCCAAATGATGCGCTTTATCACCTCCGTAGATACATGCTAAAAATAACATAAAAACAAAACAGATGTTTTTATTGTAGTTTTCAAGTTACATGTTTTACCATATCTAATTTCACTGCACCAAAGCCTCTGTTTAGTTCAGATGTTTTTATTGTAGTTTTTTAGTTGTTCGATTTTACTATTTGCGGAGATGCTAGATGGAGGGAAGAATAAAATTAGATATTGCGGTAAAAGAGATACTTCGGTGCAGTGGCTTATGAAGTGGACGATTCAAATAAGAACGCCCAAGAATTTTCTTGTTGAAACAGTAACAAATTGCCATTGTACTTGAGGATGGACTTACTTGTTTTGATTGCCTCGTGTATCATTGGAGAAAGATGTAGCAAAAATTGGCTTAAACTTTTTGACAATCTAGAAGATTAGGTGTGAAACTTCTATCCAAGAGTGATGAATAAATTCAATGACATTCCTATTTTTTCTGGGCACATTATAGTTGACAAGGCATTGTGGGAATGGATTGTGTAGTAGACAGGTGTTTTTCACCAATTACCCCTTATAATTGCTTAAGCCATGTTGATTAAGAAGGCTGGCGATTAGTAGGACATTGTGGAATAGCATCTCCAACCCACTCATGTATAAAAAGTTAAATAGCCTTGATATTGCTAATCCCTTGAGATCTCGGCAATTGACTGGATTCAGAACTTACGTGGACGGCAAGGTTTGAGGATTACTGTTTGGGATTAGTTGAGGGGGTGCACGAAGATCACTTTTCTTTTTTGGTTCTTTCAAGTTTCTGCATGAATTGGTCTTTTAACGTTATTAACTCTGTCCTGATTATCACAACAGACGAGTCCAAAATTGAACTTGTAAAGTTGTTCATCACTTATTCTAAAGTGCTTGGATCAAGGCCCCTTCTCCCTCCCTTTCTCCCAACCCCATCAAAGCAACAGAAAAACACATTCACGCAAATATGCAGGCGAAAAACATGAACTTTAGAATGCAACAGAGAAACTGGATTCAATCAAATGCAATAACATACTGAATATATTTCACATATACAGGAATACGTATATGACTACGTATATAAGCATAATTAGGTTTACCGTCATCTAGTGAGAGGGGAAAGTCGGTCCAACACTCTGGCCGCGACGAAATCTCCTCAACAAAATCAAGCACTTCATCCGTGACCCCAGCTACTTCATCATCGTCTTCACCTTCTTCTTCTTCTTCTTCATCATCATCTCCCTCCTCATTTACGCCGTCGTTTTCAAACCGCAACAAGTTCGTAGCGAACCGAGATATCTCGGACACGGCCTTGGTCGAAGAGAGCAGAGAGAGAGAGGACTTGAAGCTCCCCCCAATTTCCACCAGATCGTTTTTTATGCCTAGAATCGCCTGCGACGGGGACTCGGCCACCTCGGGAGGCGGTTGGGAGGGAGGAGGAGGGGGAGCGAGGAAGGCGGCGACGCCGTGGAGGTGGCGGCCGATGGTGTGGCCGAGGACGGAGAGGTCGGCTTGGACCCCGGCCGCGGCGGCGGCGTGATCGGGTAGGGACGGGGGCGAGGGGTTTTGAGAGTGGTCGGATTTGAAAGGATTGGGGAGAGAGAGTGAGAGCCAAGAGGACATTGTTGGTGGTTGTGGGTGATTGTGTTTTTAGGAGAGAGAGAGGGAGGAGAGAGAGAGCATTGGGATTTTTGGTGAGAGGTCGAACTGAGGGAGACACTTTTTTGATGTCTGCTTGAGGTCCAAGTTTGTAGTACTGTAGTACTTGTTGGATTGAGAAAGAGAAAAAAAAAATAGAAGTCGAAGTTAATACTCCTCCTCCCCCTCTATCTCACGCAATGGAGGAATTTTCCAGTGCCGAGCGGATATTGCCTACAGCCCTAGTGCCCTACGTGATATCCGTTCAACGCATCCGATCCGTCCTATACATTTTTGAACAGCCCGGGTTAAAATAGGTTCTCTCCTCTCACTCCAACACTTTCTCTCTCCTTTTCTTTCTCCAAATCCGAGCCGTTCAAACACGTAATGAATGGCTCGGATGCGCGAGAAGGTACCACGTGGTATCCACTCGGGACTGAAAAATTTTCCCACGGAATGGGAGATACTGACAATGAGTCCCTGTAGAGCAGTCCAAAGCAGCCAATCTTACCGCTCATCTCGGTAATTGATGGTTTAAATAGTATTAAATTAATCAAGTAATGGATGATTCAAATTTGTATGATCTCAAATTCAATTCTAGTCGTCCGTACTGAGATGAATGGCTGGATCGACTGCTCTGTATCTGCTCGGCAGCTCAACATCCCCGGGTCCTCTTCACTTTTTTTTTTAACGGTTAGAGTTGTCTTGG
This sequence comes from Rhododendron kiyosumense, assembly GCA_019656275.1. Lineage (NCBI taxonomy): Eukaryota > Viridiplantae > Streptophyta > Magnoliopsida > Ericales > Ericaceae > Rhododendron > Rhododendron kiyosumense. The sequence continues at coordinate 81,968 of BPLS01031783.1, read as the reverse complement.
TCAGGTTACATGCACCTCAACTAATTTCCTCTTCGGTCCGATCAAAGGAAGGTCATCCTTGCCGTGACTAAAGAATTTATGAGAAATTACTTTCTTGTAGCATGACTCAACAATCGAACCCTGGTTAATTTTAGAATATACTCCTGTTTGCTGACCAAAAAAAAAAATTTAGAATATACTCCTACTGTATTTTTATCGTTCTCTTTATATTTTCGTCCATCCGTTGAGTTTGTAAAGTGAAAGTATTTTGTTTTGAGATGTTTCAAAATGTTTTATGTTCAAAAAAATTTGAAAGGAAAAGAATTTATGAATTTTAACACATTAATGCTCATAAATTGACTAACAGTAGCTTTTATACTGTAATAAAGAGAATAAAGCATAATAGAATTAAAAATCTATCGAACGATAAGAAGCCGTGTACTAAATGTATGTCCGTCTAAAACTTTGAGTTCTCTAAATTAACATGACAAGGAAAATGGGACAGAAGGAATATTTAGTTTTTAAAGATGTCGAAAGAAACATACTCAGTGTAATATTAAGGGAATTTTTTGACATTCTGAAGAACATTTCGTCGAAAAATAAACAAAAGCTTGCAAACTACGAAAAAACAGAATTAAAAATGTGTACTGTGAAATCAATTGATAAAAGATCGTTACAAAACAGAAGATATATAAATATTGGTCGTCACATTTTTTTTTTGGGTGGTGAAACAGTATGAGTTAATTGTGTTCATATATTGATTATATTGTTAATTTGGTTTGAATAGATTTCGTAACCGTTTTATTCTTTTGTCAACTATTGTTAATTTATTGTTTGTTTTCCACCTTGTGCTTCAGATTAAATTATGGGGTCCAACTTAAAATTTAGTGATTATGCAAATTGAATGCAACATATTAGGAATCTTAGCCCAGTTTGGGATCCACGGATCCTATAGGGAAACTGCCTTACAGGGTTGTAGTGCATCATGTTAGTTATCCATTTCGATAATCTAACGGTTTGAATTTAAAACAAACTCTTTTCGGGAAGCCTCAATTGTGTAGGATTGTGCACTCCTGCACTACTAGGTTTGAGGTGAGAAAACGTTAGAAATCAATGAAATTAGGTCAAAAAGATTTTGAAAGTTTTTTTTTTTTTTTCATTCATTAAATCTTATCTACTCTATCCTAGAGAACTTGGAGAGGGGGATGGATGCTTCCGGGACTCGAACCCTACCCATGTGAAAGTTCGATAGGTAATATAACTTTTGTGCATCGAGTTAGTATAATCAAAATAAAGCCTCAGTTCAATTTTCTCATAACTCTCCCGAAATATTGCCATTGCAATGAAAAAAAATGCTACAATACACATCTTATATTTGGGTGGATATAGTATGCATTTCTTATTAAAAAAAAATTCATAGCATCAATTTTGAATTCATAGCTTGTGTACAAAAATTTATAACAGTTGCATAAAAATTCATGACATCAACATAAATATTTGCGTATTTTATATACTCCTAGATGTTTCGATGTTGCCATAACGTTAAGATAGATATTTAATTTTTTAAGTGTTATAAATGCAAAATCAATGTTATGAATTATGTGCTACTTTTATGGATTTTAATTATACATATGAACTTTAATACACTGCTATAACTTTAAGAGGATGAAAGGAAACTTCCATGTCCGATTTTGAAGGAAAATTCAAGACCCAGGAATGCTACAAAGCAACTTCCTGTAGAGCGTCTTGCAGAGCGCATTCGGACCGTCCATCTCAGCAATCAACGATCCAGATTGAAAACGAACTTTACTAGGAAAGAGTTAACTTTTCTCTGAAAGAGTTCGATTTTATTTCGGACCGTTGAAAACACTTTTAGATGGTCCGAATGTGCCTTGTAATGCTCTACACAGAGCTGCTATGCAGCATCCTGAGATCTATCCAGGAGAAGTAATAAAAAATTTTAAGGTTGTATAGTACAGAACTTTCCAGCCATGAAGGAACGAAAAAGGAAAAAGTCATCCTTGCAAATCCAAAGTTACAAAAATCTTTGCCAATCCAAAACCCAAAAGTTTGTAGTACTTTGTAACTCATACATCATGTAACGATCTCTCATATCGATAGACAAAAAAAAAAACCAAAAATCTGTACTCAAACACTGTATCCGCGAAGCATATATAAATCCGTTTCGTTAATCAACAAAATATACATTATATCCGCAAAACATATATAAATCCATTTCGATAATCACAAAATATACATTATATGAGTCATATAAAATGAAGGTTTACATATTGATAGACAAAAGAATAGAAAGGTATATAAACAAATTACAAGAATGAGAATCCTGCTTCAGCCATCAAGTACAAATAAGCAGGTCTATATGAACATTATTACGAGTATGGTCTATGAACAACATAAACAATGCACTATATCTCCTCTTGGCTCCTGCACTTTGCGCAACATATGGTGCACATGACTTCAGTACTTCACTATACTTCAAATCTTCCCGCGGTTGACATCCGAAAAAAGCATAAAGAATTGGTTTTTTTTGTCTTAGATTGTGTTTGGATCTTGGATTTGTGGAGAGATTTATCGAGGGAAAAGAATGAGAAAAAAAGACTTTGAACGAATCCCAGTTTTTCCCAGCATGCCTTCCTAAGGTCCGGAATACAGTATAAAACACAGCCTAAATGAGGCCCGCGTATGTGTTGTGGGCTTGGACGCCGTAGGGGTGAATACCGGCACTGTATGTGTTGCCGAATGGATTTACATGATGTTGTTGCTGTGGGCCCATCATCGTCATCATCATCATCTGCTGTTGCTGCTGCTGCTGCTGGAACATGAAAGCTTGGTGCTGGTTGGCCATGGCTGCCATTTGCACAGAAGGAGGGGCTGCCATGGTGTTGGACCCGAAGAATGGGTCATGTACCATTTGTGGCATCGTGGGACTGGTTACTGGGGCTGGCTCCCAGGGGTTATAGCTCACATTCTGGTTGCTTCTCCTTATTGCGTCATCGTATAGGCTGTCCAGGGTAAGCTTATCCAGTCCTCCCCCCTTTTTCCATGCACAAGGGAATGCAAATAGAATTAGTTATCGCTCTTTCAAGACTTTCCCAAGTTCTATGTTTTTTATCAAAAATAAGAAGGAAAAAATGTGGTGCAACCGGAAGCGGGGGTAGTTGGAAGGATAGTCAAGAGGGATAACCAGTTCTTTGTTTTCTTCACCTTCTTCTGAGTAGGAAATTTTGAAAACTGTTATTTTGGGAACGTTTACCATTACCCAACATGTTCAGAGAATCAGATATAGAGTATTCACTAGTCGAATTTTCTGGAAACAAAATAAAAACTAACAGGAACTTCACCAAATACAAATTTTGCCCCCGCAGACACAAATTATTTATGTCGTAAAAACATGCATCGTCCCATTTGTATTCCTGAGGGTTTCCTTCTTGTGGGAGGGAGGTGGTGTTTTTACTTCTTCCTTTCTTTCTTTTTTGGGTATTCTGGTCGGCCGGGGATACTTTTCGTTTATGAAGGGTGCTAGAAAAGAATGTAACAATTGTCAACCATAACAGAACCACCTTTGATCCGACTTCCGAGAATGAGAATTTTTTTTTCAATCCTATATCTGATTTTATTATTTAAAACAATTCAGGAATTTGACAGATAAAGATTAGAAAAAATACCAGTTTGCTATCAGCTGTGGCACTCTCATTTGAGCTTGGAGCAGTAACAAGGGCCAATTCCCAGCCTGTAGTTCCATTTGCCAGATTTGGGCCAGCTGAAGCTGATTGATCAGCTGCAATTTCAACCACCGTATTCCAAAAAATCAGAGGCCCATACATCATACAGAATGAATTTCTGTTCAAATAGAAACGAACCAAAATCTCGAAAATATATTGGTTTCCACTCAAACCAGAACTAGCTAAATGGAATCTCAAAATCTTGAGTAATGTTAGAATGCTTTTCATTATGTGATTCGTACAGAAAACTTACAAACAGGCACAATAGCCAATGCCAGAGCATTCTTTTCGTATAAATCTGAAGCAGCTGGAGTAGGATCATTCAAACCCTAGCAAAAAAAGACATGCAGATAATTAATTAAACAAGTACATGAGGTGGATAAATCCCAAGAATTTTAAATTTTTAGTAAGAGAGAGAGATGAAAAATTACCAGAAGATCTGGTGGCTCAGCAACTGTAGGTTCCACCTTAGCTGGTTCTGGTTCTGGCTCTGGTTCGGGTGGCGATGGTGAATGTGCCTCCTCCTGCACCTCCAGAGATTTCTTGTACTCCAGGGCTAAGATTATCTTGGGAGAAGCATTTTTGTCATCAGTCCCCTGCTTTTCGAAAATAAGTGATTAAGACAGAAAAGAGGGCAGTAATCAATTTATTTTTTTAATTTTGACATAAAGAAAACTTCAACTTAAAAGTTTCGTTCCCACCAACATAATAAGTTCACCAGAGAGGATTCCCATACCTGATCCTTTCGAAATGTTGAACCTCGTGGTTCTTCTCTCACATACTCCTCCATTGTTTGTATAAATGATGATGGTGCCTTCTTTATCAATCAATCAACCACCAATTACAAAGTGTAGACAGAATCAAATGGTAAAAACCACGAGACTTGAATTTCCTGAAAGCATCATAAGGGAAATCACAAACCTGCTCAATCGAAACAAATTTCTTTCCTCGCCCAATGTCAAGGCATTTGCATACTTCATAAAACTCAGATAGCCTCTCAGCCTGAAGACATGGATAGAGTTTAAACACACATGTTATGTGCTAATTTATATACAGTTCATTTTCAAACGAAGTATTTAGAGTTGTACAATGTCATTCAAAAAAGTTTTACCAGTTTTTCTCCCCTCCTATACATATCCAAAGCCTTGAGAGCGTCAGGGCGTTGCATCTCAAAGAACTGTCAAAGTACATGTCATGTATATCAATAATACACTAAAAACAACCTAGTGATCTAGAAAGCCAACGTGTGATAAAAATAAAAATAAAATTCTACAAAGCGAACACCACAACTTGCCTTGTCAACCAAATTAACAGTAGCATTGCTAATAGCATTACAGATTTTGATGCTTTCAGAAGCAACCTGTAGAAAATAATACTTTCAGGTCCAGAAGAAGGCGATACTCCTAATCGCAAATTTTACTTCCGTAGAGTCATGGACAAGGAAAAGAGATTGACAAGAAAATGTTTATTGAACTTCTCTCACCATGGAAAGTGCCAGTTGAATTACAAAGTTATGAACTGCAGCTCCTTGTGGCTGCATGAAAAGTTTCATTAGTTGGCCGATCATTTACATATTGAAAGCCAGAAATAGATGTATAATACAACTCAAATCGCTGGCTGAATCGAAAAAGTTACCTGGCAGCCAAGAACACGAAATAAAAGCTGCTGCAAAGCTGGTAAATGCTCAAGCAATTCTGGAGTATCCAATTCTTTACTTCTCTGTACCACAATTTCCGCTTATAATCATCTACTAATCAATGTTTCATCTCCCAACTTAGACACTTAACAGCATGGTCAATTTACATCCCACATGCATATATTCCAAGGGAAATAACACGAGCAGCACTGAATCGGCTAAGAAAAAGCATTTAAGCAACAAAGATAAAACTTAAAGACAGATTTCCATTGCTACACGTTTTGTGTATGCAAAGTTGTCGGAGTGCTTGATGAACATCTTATGACAGTGGGCCAAGTGAACTACCAACTCAAGTAGACTGCAAAAAGTACTGTTACCACTTTTATTGATCAAAAAATGCTAGAATCAAAAGAAAGTATCAACCCACAGAAATTTGACAATGTCAAAACATAATGCTGCGAGCATTCATGCCATACTTTCTGGCTGCAACACAAACACAACCCCTTAGAACATGTTGGCGTTTTTTAAAATGCAAAGGTGACATAGCTCAGTGAAAATAGTAAATACAGATTCACAGCATGTTTTGACAGAGTTAATTTAAATGCAATAAAACAGCCAAAAGAATAGAGAAGCTTCCTTACAGGGCGGTCGCTCTCAACATCATACTTCAATACTCGAAAACATTCCAGCCTCTCCTCTAAAAATAAGGCATACATGCGGACCCAAGCAGAGTAATCCCATGCTGAACCGCACAAACAATTGTAATCAACAAACGAATAGCTTTCTATAATTAAGTTCGAATGTGGATACTAATAACTGCATAATTGGAAGAAGGGAAAAAAATGATATAAAGAGAAGAAGGAACATACCATTTGGACTGGAATCATCTTTGAAATGGGCCAAATTGAGCACATGGGTTCTTCTTCTTCCATAATGGGTTAGCTCTTCTTGAAAAGTGGGGTCCACTTCCCTCAGAGCACGATGAATAACAATTAAGGTTTTCAATGCAACCTAAACATAGAGAAGTCAGTCAATTACAGAAAGCTCATGCATGACAATAGTAACCATCTTGCAGATAAAGGAATTATTAGTTATTTTAAAGCAAATAACAGCCATCACAAATTAGGACTATCGTTATTCAAACATCTCCCATTACAGCATGTCAAATAGAAATCTTGACCAACCAAGCAGACAGCAATTGAAGTGAAAAAATGAAATGGAAGCTTGGAGTAGACCTTATGGGCTACGGTGAACATACAACCATACAATATAAGGTTTTTTCTTCTAGAATGAAGAAAGCACAATCTTACTAAATAAAGAATGAAGTTTGAATTCACATAGGGCCTTCAGAGTAAATATCAGTTAGCCACTTAATGAGGAGTGAGGACTAAGAAGACCCTCAATTGCCAATGAAAAACAATAGCTCTAAAAGGATGGATACTTATGGCAGGTTAAAAATAAAAAGATTCAGTACAAGGAGAAAACATACAAGATTTGTTTCTTAATTAGTAAAACATGTAATAAAAATTTCAAAGGCTGACAAAATGGGCAGAAAAAGAAAGAATAATAAGGATTGCACACATACCGCCCAGTTGTGTGTCTTTGACAATCGTCTAGCCAAAGCATGAATGCAATAGGCAACATCAGCTCGAGGCCTTGCAGCTGAAATAGCAGCAAAAATAGCTGCAAAGGGAAAAGTGAAATGCATCCATCAGGATTCATTTAGTCTTTTAGGGGTAAACCAAACCAAACCAAACTGAGCCTTTTGTTCTGTTGTGACTCGCCAGTCTTTTTGGGCTAGATTAAAAAAATTGCACAAAATGGAACTACGGTGATTTGGTGAACAATTAAGGGGCGTGTGCCTATCAAAAGAACAAGCCATCTCCATCTTGAGAGAACACTCACCTCTTACGTGTTTTTCTTTCGCTGGGCGCTCAACATGATTTGTGGCCCTAACAATTGCGACATCCAGCTCCTAGAATCCCAAAAGCCATTCAGTAGAAGATCAAACCCATACGTGATTCCAAAAACCATCATGGGAATCCCAAAAAAATTCATACCTTATACTCACTATTTACTTTTGCCAAATTGACAGTGGTGCTATCCTTAATAGCTCCAAGTGCTTTCCTCAATTTTTTCTGTGTCGACATTCTTTCTCTCGATTATAAGATCTTCACGTGCTTACTGCATAAATAGCGATGATACCATTAACTGAATCTCAATTCCCATGAACAAAGACACTCATCTTTAACACACAACAAAGAAGTTCCAAACAAACACAAGTACAATTGTAATTTGAATTATAAGTAATTATGATATTTAAGCCTAACATGGAGTTTCTTTTAACTGAAGATACACCCTGGAATTTCAAAAAGAGTCGCTGATTTTGAACCGAAATACACATTCAGTCTTTAGCAATTTTGTACGTTGTACATGTGTCTACTACATAAATTCAGCAGCAGGACTGAGAATAAGCCTAAATCCCAACATAAGGTTTGGAAGTTTTACTACAGGGGTTCAAGTGCAAGTATCTATTACTCAATCTCTATTTCAACACACAGAAAGACTTGGCTTTTAAGACGATAACACAAACCAACATATCACAGTTTCATTTAAATAATTAGCAATAGTGATATTAAGCTTAAAATAGGAAACAATTTTCACTAAGACCGGAAGAGTAACACCAAATCCAAATTCTTGTGATGTGAAAATAGAGTCTCAGCTGATTTTGAATCTTATTACCAATTTGATACCCCCCCCGCCCAAACAATCAGGACATTCTGAACAAAAATCAGAATTTGACTCTTAGATTATGTTAGTCATCAATGTTGTCCCCAATACAGAAAGCCTTGAAATTACCAAATACAAAAGGGAAAATGCTAAGCACAGCCTGTGGATTATGCGTAAAAGTGCATCAATATTCAAGAAAAATATATTCGTATCCGTAAAAGTGTATCAATACCGTTAAAAATGTGCATCGAAATTTAACTTGTTTAGCATTATATGCGTAATAATACGCGCAAGACCCGATACGAAAATATTTGATACCAAAATTGTTCTCACCATATAATAGATGAACTTGTCAAAAAGCATACAATTGTACAGAAGATTCAAATGCAGAACGAAGCGAAATAGCAGAACTTGATTACCAAAAACCCAATGCATTCATTTAATATCATAAGTAAAAGAAACAGAACACGAAATGAATTCCAATTTGATACATTCCATAGAAATGCCAATTAAAACTGACCTGAAATGAGAATTGTAGAGAGAGAAAGTGGGGGAGAAACAGAGAAGAGAGAGAGAGAGAGGGGTGGAATAATGGAGGGGCGAAGAAAAGTCTCCCTCGCAATGAATTCGATTTGGTTGGGCGTCGGCGTCAATCGCATTATCATATACGTATACATCGTGTGCGCATATCTGTCGCCATTGCTTATATGAACACACAACACACATAAATGTATAAACTACTCCTATAGATACAAATTTTTATACTCCATGTTCTCCCTCCTCTCTCTCTCTCTCTCTCTCTCTCTCTCTGTGGTGGTGAAAAAAATAATAATCTGTCTCTCTCACACCCTCCCTCTGTCTCTCTCTACATATCTCTCTCTCTCTCTCTCTGGTGATGAAAAAAAACAAAAATCTGTCTCTCTGTCTCCCTCCCTCCCTTATCTCTCTCTTAAATCTATCTCTCTAGAAAAATTATTGAGTGATGGTAGCCCAACACCCATATCTGCTGTCATTTTGAGATAGGGTCCTCCGCGGACATGTTTGGCTCTTGTGAGTTCTTTCTTCTAAATCGTTCATTTTATCGAGATTGCACTCATTATATATCGTTTTTTACCTCGTATCGACGTACATTTATATGAAAGAAAAATGAATTTCTATTCAATATAGCAATATGGTTTTCCAAAACACACTATGAGATCAATATAACTTTTCGCCCTAACCAATGTTTTCTACTATGTCTAAAATTCGTGAACGGTAGACCCTTGGGCCTATCTCAAATGGTCCAGCAGCTCTCTTTGATAATGAGCAGATATGGGTTGGACTCGTCATCCCTTCTAGTAATCACCAACAAATAGTACTAACTAGTAGTAACTACTGTCTACTAACAGTACTATACCGTATGACCTAAAAAGCAACCCAAAAAAAAAACAGTAGGAAACATTATATGGTGCTCCAGAAGCAGGCTGGAGCTGGAGTTTTTGATATTGATGGCTTGAAATCTTAGCCGTCAGATGGAGTGAGGAGTTGAGGGGGATTTTCTGATTGGGTTATTATATAAGATCAAGCGGCCAGTGTTTGTGGTTGGCGTTAGGGAGATGTAGTTTCGGGTGTAGGGGAATTCTTCCGGCAACCTCTCAATTATTGAGAAAAGGAAAAGAAGAGAGAGAAATTTGCAACTCCAGGGAACAAGGAGTTGCAATCAAAAGTGATCAAGACAGAAGGCATAAACTAAAATTACGCTTATGGAGGTGCCCTTGATGTTTGAAATTATTACTAAAACGGGCTTACTCCTAAATGAGCCATTTTGGCTTATTTTTTGTCCTTATTCAAATTTTTTTTTGTATCACTTAGCTTATTGTAAAAATTTTTGGGATTATTGCATTCTCACAACAAGAGGAATCTAAAAAATAAAAATTTTTGACCGAAATCCAATTTTTTTTGAATAAAGACGAAATTAAGTCAATAAGCCAATTTTTTCGTCTTTATTCAAAAAAAAATTGGATTTCGGCCAAAATTTTTAACTTTTTATATTCCTCTTGTCGTGAAGATGCAATAATCTCCAAAAAATTGACAATAAGCCAAGTGATAGGAAAAAAAATTGAATAAGGACAAAAAAATAAGCCACTTGGCTTATTTAGCCGAACACCGAATCTTAACTCTTTGATTAGTGTTTTTTTTTGGGTAGTGCAAGCCTTTTTCGGACTAGTTTGTGCGCAATTCGAACTAATTCACACACTCTCTCCCACAATTGTTTCACAAACTTATGCATGGAGATGAGGCGGCTATAAGAGTCGGTGGCAAAACGAGTCAAATCTGGAACCTTAAGAGGAAACTACCCAGGGGTTGGCCTAGTAGTCAAGAGTTGAGACTTAAAGGTTTACTCTGTTGTAAGGTCTCAAGTTCGAAATTTCTTAGGTGTTATCAACTCCTTTGGGGTCAGTTTATACAAACCTTTGTTCTAACTTTAATTGGGGACCCCGCAAATGGACGGTGGAATTGGTTCCTCAAATTAATCAAGGTGCGCAAAAGCTGAACCGGACACCTAAGTTATAAAAAAAACAAAAATTTTAAGAGGAAACGAATTCCTAAGTCCTAAGTTTTAACCAAGGTGCGCGAAAGTTGAATCGGACACCTAAATTATAAAAAAAAACAAAATCTTAAGAGGAAACAAATTCCAGAGTCCTAAGTTTTAACCATTATAGCTCAATCCTTTAAAATTTAGTATCTCACTAAAAACTCCATCTCATAAATTTTGATGGATCAATTGAGCAAAAGTGTGATAGTACCCCTTGCAAATTTTTAAATTTTTTTTTAATGACAGTAAAAGAAACTCTCAACGTAGAGGTTTGTCTAATCATTGACGTCACAATTTTAGAACAAGACAAGATGCGTGAAAACTAACCTAAAGTTGATTAAAAAAAAACTAGCCTAATCTTATGAATTAAAATAAAAACTCGTTTCAATCAATATGTTTCAATGGTTGAAATATTTATGTTGACCCAATAATAAACAGCTTTTTAATATGTTTTTGTTGCAATATACTTTTCTTAGATCTATGGCATTTTAGTTGGCCAAGTACTATAGATCACACCGTCAGCAATGGTCATAAAATACTCCTACTATAAAGGGGGTAATGATATATCAAATCCCCTTTTTTAGAGGATCATTATTTGTTCCAAGTGGTCATTATTTGTTTTTTCAATCCGCTCAACCCGTCTAATCCACTGAGTTGAAACTGTCAAAAAGTTCAACCAACCCGCTAGTTTTGAAGATTGGTGAATTGACGAGGGGTTATAAAGTTGTCAACCCGCCTAATACGGATTGATTAAAAAATAGTACACCATTAACCCGCCCAACCCGACACCCGTGCACACTCCCAAAGTCAACAGTGTTGAGTCAGAACCGTTTATCATCACTAACCCATCGAGTCGAAACCAACAAAAAATTCAACTAATCCACTGGTTTTAAAGGTCGGTGGGTTGGCGACGGGTTCAAAATTTACTAACCCGTCAAATACGAATTCATTGAAAAATACACTCTTAACCCACCCAACCCGGCAACCATGCACACCTCTGCCCAGAGTCAACAGAGTTGGTTACAGTAGATTGTCAAATGTTGTTCCAGTTGTAATGGGGATGGAAGAGGTCACCTATTAGCTGGTGGACCGGTTGGCATCATGTGTTACTAATAAGTTGCACGATGCACCACCAGCCCATTCTATCTTGGGGATCCACTTGGCCCTTAATTTAGACGCTTTGGTCACGCACCGTCAGAGGAATCGAAAATCCTATGGCCACCGACCGATCTTGCACCGAAAGCAACGCAGGGCCCACTATGGGTCCTACACAGAAAAATTCGAGTCATTCGGATTTTTTGTGTAGGGCTCAAAAGTGGGCCCCGCTTCACCGCTGATGTAAGATCTGTAGCCCCTGGTCAATGACTGCAGAAGGATTGCAGAGGAATTTCCAAACGTTGAAGGCTTTTGTTATTGTTGTTTTTTATTTTGAACTTATTTTAATAATTGAAGTAGTCTACTTGTTAATAGTTCGTCGACAATTCGACCAACCTTGTCAAATTTTGGATATAGATTGGTGCTTTGTGCTTTGATCAATTGTAACAGAGTGTTCACAACATGAACATGTTACCCTAATCAAATATACTTTTGGTATGATTGATGGTTTCGAAAAAAATTTATAATATGAACGATTTAATCACTCGTAGGCCGGGCCCGTAACTGACGAATTGAAATTTCCGGTTCGTCTTTCCAGGGAAGCATACGGTACCAATCAAGTAACTAGAAATGTCACCAATTAAGCAACTAAATGCAAGAAAAAGTTACAAATTCTTTTTGACAAACTCATATCCAACCCAATGGACCAACTAGTCTAGCGACCAATCTCACCAACTAGTAGTTTGTGGCCCATTACAACCAGAACAAAACTCCATTGAGAAGGACCCAACACGAGAACTGATAGTATAAGGGCAAGAGTCGAACTTCAGACTAAAAACTTTTTAAGATCCTTGATTAAAAGGTGACTACTATACCAACTCGGTTAAAAATGAGACTCCTTGCACCATAGATTGCAATCACCTTGATAATTGAGACACTCCTTTGCAATATATACATACCAAAAGGGACAAATCTAAGGTAAACACCCTTAATTAGGTATATGGTATGCGTTTTCTATTTTTAAGTCATAAAAATGGAACACCAATTCTGTATATTGAATCACAAAAATTCATGAACCATACCGCAAAATTCGTAAATTAACACCACAAAAATTCCTGAACAGCGCCACAAAATCCATACTTTTGAGCCGTTTTCTTTGTTTGCGCAGTATTTTTTTTTAACATAAAAATTCATAAACATCACCTGAAATATTTATTAACAAAAAAAATCACAAAAATAACCCAAAAATTCATGAATAAACAACCACAAAATTTTTTAAAGTAACCTGAAAAATTCACAAGATGCGTATCGTACAACCAAAAATAAAAAAAGCCAAAAAATTTCATAAAAAGAGCCACAAAATTCATAATGAAGGTTTGTACCAGAGTCTTTTCCAAAAAACTCCCCAATTTATTTCCCATATACTGTATAACTTACTTCATCCTGTATGTTCCAACTTCCAAGGAGCCATTAGACAGAGAAAGAAGAAATACAATAGCTATACAACACAAGCTGGGACCTCCATATGCCAATTGAAGCAACAAAAGGATGAATTTTATGAAACAAAAGCAAAAGGATGGACAGCTTCCCAAGTTTTCATGAGGAAACCCTAACCAGCTTCGGGAGACAACGTTCCATGAAATGCTATGGGAATGCTTTCCAGGTGATTCATAGATCATCATTACCCAAGCGACAAAAAGAGAATTACCAAAATGAAACTATTGACATTTTTTTTTTTATCAGAAAAAAGGGTGGGAGGGGGCGATTAACATAGCAACCCCCCTTGGGCTTGACCATAGAGGCTCTCCAACCGCTGTGGAACGTCCGGTTCGAGCCATAGCTATTGTCCGTGAGGACAGACCGTTACCACAGCACCACCTAGGTACAGGATGACAAGGGAACAAATCCCCCATTCCCTTGCCACTGACAAGACTCGAACCTGAGTCTTGCCCGAGAATGAAGGAGGCTTTTGCCATCCAGGCTATCACCATCGGTGGTTTATTGACAATTCCTAGCCCTTGAGGAACCCTAGTTTCTCCAACGAATTCCGGATATCGTCACTGCTGCATTCCTCAGTAGCTTGAACAATGTTGGGGCTGTCGACTGGAAGCACATCGGAAAGTGGGTAGTTTCTATTGGCATGAAGTTGATTGATCGCACCTACACAAACCCCTTTTAGGACTACAGACTTGTGTAGGCCACCGAGCAATCCTTCGTAATCAGTGTCCCCACTCTCTCCAACAAAAACCACCATTTTAGACAAGTCCACACCCCACCGGAGATAGAGATACCTGAAAATAGTGTTTTAAGTCAGTTTTTAAAAAGTTCAAAGAAACGGATTGGATTTGTAGCAAATTGAATTGTATCAAAGTAGTGAAAATATTTCCAGAAGATTCTCTGGTGTATGGACAGTGAGAGTGATCATGAATTCCACTCTTTGAACCTAAAAATGGTCACGAACTGTGTCGAATTGTAGAAAATTTACCGGACAAGACATCAAATATGAACATGAAAGATGAAACAAAATTTGAACAATTCTATTCTTATCCTTAAAAAAATTGATCCACTCACGTTTGGAGTCATATGGATCTCAAAGAGACTAGTACGAAGGTCATGGTATGGAGGTCTACATTACCCCCAGTACTCATTAATAATTTCAACAGCCCACACAGCTTGCCGTTTGATGATCCGCATGATGGGTGGTGTAACCCATGACACTTGAGTGCTTTAGATTTCCCTTCACGAAAGCATAACAAAATGTGTGTGTCCCTGCTGGGAAATAGACATGCAACCCCACAATCCATGAGAGGGGTTGCTCTGGCCTAGTGGAGTTAATTGGACTCTGCCTGAAAAGTCATGGCAAATTTTTCCATGTAGACCGCCTATTAGTACCAATACTATCAAACTACACGGGATAGGGAAAAAAAAAGAGACAAGACTACTCCAGAGAGTTTTGTGGATCCTCCCAATGATGAACAGCCAAATGGGTGAATGGGCAACTCTAATCCAAATCAAGGTCGAATATCGTACCCTGCGACTCTAAATCCAAAAAGCTAAACTTCCCCACATATGGGCAAGCTATATGCAAACTTGAGGTGTTGGATCAAATGGCTAATGAGAACCTTTAGAACAAAATTCACAAACATAATCAGCACTGTTACTAGTTACAACAAGACATAATAGACAAGAAAATTATTTTGATTATAGTCTCTTTCTCTAAAGGACGGTTAATGACAACAGCTCACACAAAAAGAGCTCTTTGAACATGTATTGGTTTTAATGACTAACCAATTGCTCGCACAGGTCCGAACATGCACAAAAGTCTACATAGGACTTAAGACCTAATTACCACTTCCCACCATATGTCAAGAACAAAATAAAGAGGATTTTAACGATTTAAATGATCAACCAACGTTATCATTACTGAAAACCAATTAATAGTAAATTGTTAAGCTGCTAACAAACTGTAGGAGCTATACCTTAAGGCTTGGGAACGTGATGCCAATGCCGGAATTACGTTAATCTTACTCCCATTCTGGCAATAAATAACATGGCACCGGAGAGCCTGAATTCTCATAGATTTCCGAACTTCCTTAACGGGGGGAACCTGTAAGGATGAAACAACAATATGATAAAGAAGGACTATCTGAAATGCATCAATTACCCATTGACCTCCATTAGAAAATGATCATAAATATTCCCACATATGAATAAATAACTGCATTCTACTTTATAGCTCTAAATTCAGCTCGACAAGCCTCTTATCCAAACTAGAGTACTAACATAGCATTCAAAATATCAACCCACCCCAGCTTCATATTTCAAAATGCTATCATAAGTATTAAGCCCCATCATGAAAATGAGGAAAGCCACGCAGACTTCTTGACTGCTCAGCCTCAGCTTGAAACAGTCTCAATAATGTTCAAGCAAGGCTCAAGCTCAGCTAAACAATCGAAGTATTGTTCGAGCACAGCTCACCCTCTGTAACACTGATCAGGTGGCTCAGCTTGGCTCGACTTGAATAACTGATGTATTTGAAAGGTTGCTCAATTAGTAAAAAAATAACTTTTTTTTGATAAGTAAACGGTTGTAGTGTCCAGATGTAGCTCACATAATCAGTTAGTGGTACTAGAGAGCAACGATGGACACCCCCGAGATATTTTTCAACCTCTTTGATTTCTTTCCCAGACATTCAACGGTCTACACAACAATGCATGTAGTAGACACCTGCCATAGTCTGGTCGAATTAGTAAAAAAACTTTAAAAACACATTTTGGTCTTATGGGCAATAAGTTAATGGAGCATTCATGTTTTAGTGCAAGTTGAACAATAAAAAAGTCTCATTTTCTGTGCCTCATGACAAAAAA
The DNA here is from genome assembly GCA_019656275.1 of Rhododendron kiyosumense. Lineage (NCBI taxonomy): Eukaryota > Viridiplantae > Streptophyta > Magnoliopsida > Ericales > Ericaceae > Rhododendron > Rhododendron kiyosumense. Next base: position 65,843 of record BPLS01031783.1, on the reverse strand, counting down.
CAAAGAAGTGAAAAAAACTTTATCATATCAACTAAAGGAGGCATAATTTGTGTAACTGACTAATTAAGTTCATTATTTTTTGTTGTCTTAATAAAAATGGATGATTCCGTTGGGTTCTGCCACTTTTAGATATAAATAAGCTCTAGCTTTTCCAGAACAATCGTACGAGCCTAACACACATTGTTCAAGCTCTTCTCACCTAACTTCAAGCTCTAAATTCAAAGATTAACCTTGACTCATTTTGCTTAAACCGGGTTCAAGCTAAATCAAGCACGAATGCCGAGGCGTGGAATGGAATAACTACAACCAAAAGATGCAATAAGTAGGTCATCTAAGACTAGAGAATAAGCAAACTAGAGAATAAGCAAACTTGCCTTCCCTGGATTCCGCACTTTAAAAGAATAACAATAGTTGGTCAAAATCTTTTCATCTTCAGTTACAACCTGCTCTTCATTGTCACCCTTCTTGTCAGTGATAGAACCCGCCCAACGAACCAAAGTCTTCCTCAACCCTTCTCCACCCCAACGGTACTCAATATGTGAGTGGTAATACAAGTCAACAACAAAGGGGTTATCCTCCGAGTTAGGAGATGAATAGTAGAGGTCACTACCACTATTGCATATAAAAGCATCAAAATCAGTAGGACTGAGTCCCCCTGAGATGAGAAAAGAGTGTATTTCAGCCAAAGTAAAGGATGTTGCTAATATGAAACCTATAGACCCTTCATTCCTTTCTTTCTCCACAGCATCAAATATCTTTCCAGCACTTGAAAATATATCTGATATATTGTCAAAATCGACTGCAATAACAATCATATGCTGCCTCCTCCTCAACGCTGGGAATTTTCCAGCGCTGCTATTATGATCTGCTTTCTCTGAAAGCCCAGCCTTTTGTGGGCCCTTTAGGACACCCTTTGACCATGTAAAAACAGCATTCTCCAACTTATTCTTCCGATCATCAGATTCTAAAGGACTATCAGCGTTGCCACTGCTTGAATTCTTTTCTCCGTCCATTGAAAACCTTAAGTTCAAGGATATATCCTGTATATCTCTCAAGGAATCACTAGGTGAATCCGACTCTGAATTTTCATCCCCATCATCACTTCTTTGCCACCATGGCTGCCTTGGTTTGCAACCCGCTATCCGTGACAAATAAGTTTTACAATGTTCTGGCCATGAGAACAGGTGGATATTTTTCAACCCATTTTGTCGGCATTTGGCCCAAAGCTGCTTATCTGCAACCAGCTTTAAAAGAGCATCAGCAATAGACTTCTCATCATGGGGGTCAATAAGAAGACCATTGTCAAGTACCTGTAACAGATACACTACTTGTCACGCTTAAATATTAAATAGAAAAATCGCCTGACTCACAAATGAGAGCGATCTGTTGATTCAAATACCCGCAGTATGTCAACAGGACCTCCATTTTTTGTGGCGACAATCGGCAAACCATAAGCTGCTGCCTGTTCAATGGAGGAGTCATAATGGATTATAGTGAAGTAGTGAACTACTCAGTAAAATTCAAACCGCATGTATAGGAAGCGTACCTCTATTAGAGTAAGCCCAAATGGCTCAATGAAAGCTGGATTAATGAAGACTCCCTAGCAAAATGCGGAACAACGATGAGCTATCAAATTATATGTTACTCTCACACACACACACACACACACACACACAGAACTAAAACAAACTTGCATGTATGTTGCATACCATACAGTTCTAGTAGAGTGATAAAAATATGTACCAACTAGCAGTTTTACTCCCTCCACCCACCAAGAAGCCTCCTTGACATGTAGCGTTTGTTATAATCTATGATATGAAACTAGTTTCCTTTTCCAAGAGTCTACACTTGTTATAAGAACTGCTGGATATGCAGTTAATTTATAACTGAATTAACTAAGCGGAACTTAGGAACGTAGTCTAAATGATCATTACAACCATTTCAGGAGCACTGCTATTCTTCTTGTTACGTGTACAAGAAAATAAACAGTTGGACGCCAACAAAATGTCAAATTAATTAAACTTGCCATTATGAGAAACTTAAGTGCACGATTATAGCCTTCATACCTTTTCTTCGCCGTTCAAAAAAAGAAGAGATTATAGCCTTCATACTTTACAAAGTAAAACAAAGAGGTGCAGAAGGTAGCCTCACTAGAGAACAGAATTGGGGGGGGGGGGGGGTTGGAAATCCCTGGAGATACTAAAGTAGGTCGGATAACTTTCAAGTAGTGTAGGGAGACCAAAAATAAAAGAACAGATTTGCTATACAAAAAAAGCAGATTTGCAGAATTGCTGCACGAAAAAAAAGCAGGATTGTTAGAGATTCAACCAATCAAGGGGGAAAAAAAGGAAAATATATCATCCACAACCTCATCGATTAAAAGCAAATATCCTACCTTCTAACAATCACCAACAGGAAAACAGACACCACCATTGGAAACGGAAAGGTTCTAGAAGAAATTGCATGCAACCCGTGGTGATTTTGACTTTCTTTATCGGAAAAATTAGGAGAAAGTCTGCAAGAGCACATGATGCTGGAAACTTTCAAGATTAACTAACTTTTAACCCCATCTGCCCATCACGAATAAATTCATTGCTGTAAAACAAACTACACTACTAGAAAGTACAGTATATAGAGTCAGTGCTGTCAAGGCGGACTTGCATGGAAAAAGTAATTTTCAAGATGTACCACAGGGGACAGTAGAAGTCTAATGTTTATACTATTTATTTACTTTAACTTGCTAAGGCATATCTACTATAAAAGAGAGTACCTTTGTCTTTGCTGCTAGACGGTAGATGTCGGGAACATCGTACTGCTTGTGGTGTTTAGGATATGCCACTTGACCGTAGAGATCATACTTGTCAATAAGCTTAAGTATGGAGATAAGAACAGAAGCACTAGTGCTTGACATTTCGTCAACATCATCTCGGTTTCCCATTATCAAGGTCTGCAAAATAAAAAGTGTGTGACCCTTGTGTCAAAGCAAATACAGCAGCTTTGCACAGTTGAAGTGTTATAAAGTTAAAGGTGACTAAATGTACCAGATTAGCCAGCTCTCTTAATGGACGACATTCCCCAAATGCTTTGACCAGAGTTGTGAGATTCTTTTTGGGATCAGGCCTGGCCAGGGCAAGTATCATCGGCTTGCGTGGATTAGTAAAAAAGCGCATTATCTGCATATTATTATGTCAGAGTTAATTATTTGCCGCAACAAATTAAAGGCTGAGGAATTTATTGAGAAAGTTATATCTGGAACGATTACCACTGCAGATTAGTAATCAATCCAGGGACTCATCAAAGCAAATGAAGAGAAATGATTCGAACCTCAGACCAAATAAGTGGATCTTGAGACGTAGGTTGGTCCTCATTTCCTTCGGTTTCACCATCCATGTCACCATCATGTGGAACAATGTGATGAAATTCCATTCCAGGAGGAATTACCTGCAGAGGGCTAAACCATTACATGTACTTCCAACTGGCAAAGCAGTTCTGCGCACAACCAGGAATTGATGATATGAGCTAATGTATGCATGTGGATTAAGATTTGCGACCTGAAAACAAAACAAGGTCATAAAAAAACAAAGGAAAGAACTGATCAGAGAAGCTCAACTTCTGACAAAGTTTACGGTCAGCTTAAATTTTAGTACAACTGTTTACACTTGATTTCACGCAATGCTTTAAGATGTAACAGGCTATGTTTGAGATTTCCATGCTGAATACCTCCTGTCTGAGTCCGATACAGACACTTGTCAGTCGTCATCGTTCATCAAACATAGTAGTAAGAGCATGTATAAAGTCTTACCAAAGTAAGCAAGCATGAAACTGTATCTCAAGCTCAGGTGTTCAAATTAAGATTGATGTCCCAATACTTACAACCATGCGCGGCATGAACCGGCCATAACAGCTCACATTACGCCTGATCCTGGCTCGTAGCTTGCGCTCCAGTACCGGATCAAAACCATCATAAAGACGCCACTGCTCTTCTATCTCCTGTCTAGTGCTAGTTATGACTATCTCAGAGGCATCAAGAGCTAACTCCTCGGCCTCTATTCGACGCATTATTTTGTACGTTGTATTAATCTCTTCCTTTGATAGTCGGCCTTGTCTCAAAAGCTGTTCCAGCTTATCTCTACCAAGTGAGTGACCAGTGAAAAGCATGGGTACATTTAGAGAACCTGATAGAAGAGCAGCAGCATCACCCGCATCGGCATAATGTCCATGGATAGCAACAGGCCAAACTGGATGTCCACCACCAACTTGCTCGCCAAGTACTTTGGACATCTGTAGTATGTGGTTAAGAGCACCATCAACAAATTCAGGGATGTAAGGCCACAGGCTTTCTTTTGGGAGATACTTATTTCTTGGTCCAAAAGGAATGCGAACAATATAAGCCCCACTACTCTCCCCCATCTCATCCATCAAACCATCAGAGTTTCTTGGAGGCAACATCTCAGTGGGTTCACCGTAACTCCAATCTACGTCTGGTGCAGGCACTTGTCTAGTGAGTAAATCAACCCGATATACTCCTGGCATTGAACCCAAAGCCCTTGCTAGTTCAACAACATACTTAACCTACAAAAACAAAGTAAAGGGCAATAACGAAAAGCCTTTAGCTGTCTCCCCAAGCAACAGCACAGGACCGAAAGTTATTGACTGCAGTTTTCTGGATACTGAATCTAAAACATCTTGAAATAAACTTTACCTGGCCACCAGTGTCAGAATCACGACCAAGCTCCATATTTTCACCCCTTATTAAACCATGAAGGCTGCAAGAATTTAAGAATAAATTAACACGTCACAGACACAAGATATATCATTTTGTTCACACTAAAACATTCAGAAAAGAGAAGGGCCCTGGGTTTTAGATCGTGGTATCGGGAAACGTAACAATATCAGTGAGACATCCATTACTTGATCCACGACTCTCTGTACAATCTTTTGTTGCTCTTAATACATTAAAGTTGACATGGTAATTTCGAGTGCTGGCTCGTTGATAGGCCTCCTTTCTTCTCCTTGGCCAATATTGGACAGCATCCGGCAATAGAGAGGTGGATAACGGCATTGGAGGTCCAATATTCCATTACGTAATGGCCGATATGATATGTAACGGCCTTTATTTAAAACCGTCAGTGAAGGCATACACAAGACATGTTTGAATATAGAAAAATGGATCTCTTCTTCCAACTCATCAAGTTAATTCTCAATAGACTTCTAGCTATTTGTCAAAAGGTGACTAAATGAACGACGTTGGCATAGTAAGAGAGCTCTTATTATCAGCAAACAAGATGACTAGAGTTCAGTTCATGCCTTATTAGGACAATGTACAGCTTTTTCCCTTTCTGTTGACTAACCCAAGCCTCCATCGTCTCAACAGAGCTAATTCTGGGTAATCTGCTCCTGTGGCTTTCACCGTGAGCTGACAAATCGCTGACTGTATCTCCTTTTTCCCCCTCGGAAAAGTCTTCAGACATATCAGCAGTCGCTTCCCTGCGGCCTCTTTCACGTTCAACCCGACGTTTAGCCATCCTTTGAGCTTCCTTTTCCTCCAGCTGCGTAAATAACACAGACATACAAACACCACAAAAAGTCAATTGACAATTTCACAGTTAAGGACAACATTTATAGAATCCAAATACCAGAATGAGATGCCTACATTTGAAACATAATGACCGAAAAATGCAAGCATCCAATATAGTCCACTGGGCCTGCAAATGATGAAGAAAGAAAATGCTTTTGTTTGGTGTATAGGGTGGCTTATGCCTTCAGCTTAGTTTTCTTATTTTTTTGCCATGTTATGTGCTTTTTCGGTTTTTGGTCTTGTATGGCCAAGTGTATAGTTTTTGTTTCTGGTCCTTAGGACTGATTGTTTGTAGTCTGAGTTTTGAGCTTTAAATGAAATGAGTGCATTTACCGGAAAAAAAAAATGCATTTTAAGTAGGAGGGATAGTAGTGAAAGCAAAGTAATCAAGTATCATTTGACCTAAATGAGCTTTCATAAAGTCTTCATTTCCATATTAAAAATTAGGGCACAAAGGATTAATAAATAAACGCCACTAAAATTCAAAAAAATAAATTTACTTTAGCCACGTCATCTCTTTCAGTGAATAGAGAGAATGAGTTCGAGAAATTCTCACGAAGACAACGACAAAAATCATTGTACTGATTTTCTAAATAAAACCCGTCCCATACCGAAACAGAAAGTCATACAAGCAAACAAAAGTTTGTAAACACTTGTCCTGGATTAAACACTGAGCTAGAATTTTCTGAAGGATTAAATTGTCATTACAGCAGGTAAATAGCAGAATTAGAAATAAAGCCCAACAATCCAACATGGACATTTGCACTTAAGAAGTTTCTTTCGGAAAGTTGACATTTACAATACTAAGGTTTCCAAATTTGAAACCACTACAAGCCCAATTGTAAATCGAAAATTAGAATATTTGATTCTAACTAATTCTTGTTTGGCATCTCCGGCCCTTTCCCAAATTTGACCAAAACTTAAGCTTGAGTTAAAATGTTTCCATAACCCTCTCCACTCATTTGCTCAAACTAATACAAAATTGAGTTTTACTCATCATCTATACTCAAATCAAGGAAGACTCGTGTCTTAACTCTATTTGAAGGCTACTTTGTGGCATTCAAGTTAACCGCTCTGCCATTAATGGAGCTATTACTTGAATTTAGATTTGAGCTCGTCTATTGAATGCTTCAGATCCCATGAAACTTCTTCTCAAATGGAGTAAACATATGCATAATGGACCTACAATGATCTTAACGAAAATACTCAAACCGCAGAACGAACTGAGCACCGATCTTTTGGATCGATCACACCGCAACATCCACCGGAACCAGCGATTTAGAGCTCAGAATTCCACATCAAGCAAGTCCTCCACTTTACTGGTAACAAACATTTTGAGTAACCCTTCAACCTACACCTCCAATTATAGTAACTAGCCTCTGCCTGTATAACAACTACAAACACATATCTAGCTATTCAAATACGCCCGCGCGCACACACACAGACAGAGAGACAGAGAGAGAGAGAGAGAGAGAGAGAGAGAGAGAGAGAGAGATACCTGTTTCTTCTGGCGGGCCAAATTCCAAATCCGCCAGCACATGTTCTCCAGCCTCGTATTCCTCTCCTGCGGGCTCCTTGTAGCCGCAGCCTGCACCGGCAATCGACAATTTCTTATACACACGCATAGCTATACAACCACAAATGCTTGCACCAACAATTGTACAGACTCCCTCACATAGAGTTCATGAGTCCCACCATCCATACATCGTATCCACATACATGACAGAGTTTGTACAATTGTTAGTGCAAATATTGGTGCCTATATCTTTTTCCTGTACACAACTATACACTTTCCAGATCGAGATGCATGCATCAATAGTACACACCGATACATAAGCTTAGATATGGGAAAAGAAAAAAAATTCGATGCAGCTCCTCAAATCTTACCCCTCTGGCGCCTGGTTGCCGCGATTCTCACACATCCACATAGATCCTACTCACATAATCACATAAATCTTTCAGTAGCACCCTCCGCTCTTAATCCTCGGTCTCGCGAATTTCAATAGTTTGGAGTATGTTTTTCTGAAAACACAGCTCGCAGATTTCAGTAGTTTGGGATGTTTTTAAAAGACGCGCTTGCCCACAATTCTCACACACAAAACACATAGATCTTAGTCACACAATCCTTCAGCAGCACCCTCCGCTCTAAATCCTCGCTCTCGCGAATTTCAACAGTTTGGCACGTTTATCACAGCCGCTCTCGCTAATTTCAGTAGTTTGGAATCTTTTTAAAAGACGAGCTCAAGCTCGATGTGACTCAGACAGAGATACGGAAATGATGATGCGTAATTCAGTATATATACCTTGACCCAGGAGCGATAGAGATCGGTCTCGTCGAAGCCAATGACTTGCTCGACGAAGTACCGAGTGGGGCTGAACCTCCCTCTCTCCCTGAGGAGCAGAGACGACTTGGCATCGTCGATCCCCGGCCCCACATCCAGTATCGCCTCCAGGTAACTGTTTATCCAGTCGTTTCCCGCCATCAGCACCACCACCACCTATATATATCTATACGGACCTGTTACAGTTCCGTGTAGATATATGTATATGTGGAGAGAGAGGATGAGGAGGAGAGAGAGACAGAGAGAGGATTATGAGATTGTGCCTTCTGGATTGCCGGGTGGAGTTTCGGTGACGGTATTTAAGGACAGTGACTGTAACAATTGAGAGAGAGAGAGAGAGAGAGGGAGGGAGGAGAGAGAGTGCGAGAATACAGAGAGCCAGAGAGGGACAGAGAACTGATATATAGGGGACTCAACGAGAGGAGAATTTCATATGGTAATTGTATAAGCGAGGAAACTGTTTTGAAGAATTGTCACTTTGACCCCTGGGCTTTGAGCAAAGATGACTTTGCAACACTTTAAAAATTTTAAAAACACGCGGCAAATCGCCTCCATACCACAATCCTTCTTATTCCTCCGACGAACAAGGGAATGGAATGCTTGACGAAAAGAGGTAATTTTTCAATAAAGAAGGGATCCTTAGCCTGTTTTTCAGTGAAAAATTTACGTGGTAACTTGCCTTTGAGATTAAGCTCCCCTCCATGCCACAATCCTCCTCATTTCTATAATGATCCTTCAATAAAGAGGGGAACCTTAGCCTGTCGGTCTCAGATAGATTATCAAACTCTTTTTGAATTCACCTTGAACTTAAAACAATGATTCGAATAGTTGATTCTGTAAATTGTAGAAAAGAATATATGCTTGATCAAACATTTATCAGTATGTGAATAACTTGTATAGAATATATGGTAAATATAATTCTAAACTTAGTAATCTCTTTTAGAAATACTACAAGTTATTCACATACAAATGCTCCTATTTATGGAATGTACGAAATTAATAGTTTGGATCTGCAATGTAGGTCGGAGATGGGCTTAAAAAGGGAGAGTTTGAAGGAGTAAAGAGGATTGCGGCATGGAGGGAACTTGATCCTTGTAATAAAGATTAAATTAAAAATATTCGTAAATCAAACAGAATATCTAATCCATTATGAAAGGCTTTTCTTTGATCCATTTGTCTTTTTTTCTATCTTGGTAACAATAATGAAGAGACCATTAATCAATCAAATGTATTCTAAGTTGGACTACCGACAAAACACCGAGAAAGTTGGCTTTTAGGACCATTGTCTTGCAGCAAGTATGGGAACCGCTTAAGGACCTCTCAAATATGGCAAAAATCACATACTCCAAGTTAAAATGTCATTCCTGTAGTCAAAAACATGTAAATTTTTTTAATTTGTTGTCTTCATGATTAGAACATTTGAGGGTTCTTAAATGGCTGAAAACCAAATAAATTCGGCTTCCTGCACTTTAAGTGAGATCATTCCCAATCCTTTCAACGTTATCATAATTCTACCCCTTACTCCTTAGGCACTAAATTGTTGTGAAATTTTCTCGTTCAAATTAGTGAAATGGGATTCTTGTCGCTACATTATAAGTAGTTCTATAACATAATGTCAATTTTGAAATCAGATATCATTATGTTTGTCGATGGGTTTAAGATTTCGACGAATGCTAGAGAGAGATAGGCTGGTGGTGCATTTGGAAAATGGTGTTAAACTCGAGATATGCTCAAAGTTAACAAAATTTCCCTGAATTTGGAGTATATGGGTGTAAAGTGTAAGTTCTTAAATTAAAGAGGCAATCTCCAAACACTCTAGTCGTGGACTCGTGGAAGTGTTTCTTCCGTGAGAGACCAGCTTAGCCTCTCTCGAGTACGTAATACATCATACTCGCCATACAGAGAGTCCACTTCTGTTTTTGGAATTAGGAGGACAGGTGGGCAAACGTCCAAAGGATGTGGTGGAGTACAATTAGGTCATTTGATTAATCAATGCCTTTTGACCTAGTAATTTTTTTTTTAGACTATTTTTTATTCTTTATTAAAAAAATCATCCTTTTTAATTTTACGCCAATTTTTTTTGTGATTTATTTGTTTGTCTCACAGAGGGGAATATAAAATGCGAAAACTTGTGATCAAAAACCTATAAAGTTTACTAAAGATAGAAATAATAAAAAAACAAACAGATTTTTTGAATTATTTTTGTCTTTATTTGTAAAATTTTGGATTTTTTCATTTGACAAATAAAAAAAACCAATAGGATTATTAGGCTAAAAACCCATTAATTGAAATATCTTTTCGAGTAGATATTTTCACGAATCCAAGGGATGAACAACAAAAGCAAACGAAAAATGAATAAAGTCAAAAGGAAAAACCCAATAGGATTATTAGGCCAAAAACCCATTAATTGAAATATCTTTTCGGGCAGATATTTTCACAAATCCAAGGGATGCATGCTGTACACCTTCGAGTAAAAAATGTGTATCATAACATTTTCCGTGACATATATAACGTAATTAAAACATTATATTATTACTTATTAATTACTACTAAGGCCATGTTCCGTTCCGTTAAGATTATTGTTTTTTAAATATTTATTTTTTATTTTACGAGACATGTCATTTTTTAAAAGCGATCGTTATAACTTGAATACCAAGAAGACTTTTTGTTGGAGAGGAGTTATTGATTAAAGAGGGAGTGTTATATTCCGCAGTATATGCTTTGCGAATTGTTTGACACTTCTCCCCACCACTCATGAGCCATGACCTCACATCAGTAGGGGCATCTTTGGTAATATGAATAAAAAAGACCAATTACAGTAATTTCTTTTCCTTTGTAATGCCTAGAAGACTCACCCATCCAATTAAGAAAGAAATCGAACTTTTTTTCAACTTTAAAATAAACGGTTCTGCCTAAAATAAATGTTTGATTCACTAAATAATATTTTCCCTTTAACTTTCTCGGTACATTTATTCATTATAAATAAATTCATTATTTATCTTTATGAATGACTTATACATTCATTTTGTTTTCCTAATTAAAAAGGATTGCATACAATGTGCGTGTTTGCAACAATTTTACGAACAAAGTTTTAGAATTTTAGATTTTAAAAGTCTTTGCAAGTGTTTGTCAAAAATTCTTATCAATGTATTTTGAAATTATGCGAACTTCTAGAAATTAAAAAGGGCCTAAAAATGATTCTAGTGAAGCTGGGTTTTTGGCGATTTTCGAAGAAGTTTTATATTCTAAGTATTTCGAAAGTTGGTTTTCGAAATAAACAATACTAATTTTTATTGCACTTTAATCATAATTACCCAGTGATATAAACAAGTGTATCTACTTCTACAAAATTCAATATCTATTATAATCTAAAGCGAATATATAAATGCTCTCCCAGGTACCATGCACAAAAACCCCAATATAGGAGAGCAACAATTTCCGAAATAGATAACTATACGATATTATAATCCGTATTTTCATTAATATTGTAGAAGACGGTTTAAAAATGTTATGAGGATTACATCTGAATATTATCTATGCGTTGAAAAGTTCATTCAATAGATAGAGATCACTAACGCAACATTATACATACATACACTGAACACAATATTGTTCACTAAAATGTAACTCGTGAAAAGGAAAAGTAAGAACTGCTTAGGTCCCGTTCCGCTAAGGTTCTTTTTTTTAAGTACTACTCCCTCCGTCCCATAATGTTTGGCACTTTCACTATTCCAGCCTCATGAAAAAATTAACTATATCTTTTAATCCGTAATATTTTTTATAAGCAATATGGATCTTGTTTGATAGAGTTTAATTTGTTCTATTAAACAAAATTCAAAAAGTCGCCTAAAACATTATGGATTGAAAGATATATGCAATTTAAAAATGGCACGCATTCCTGAAAATGCCAAACATTATGGGACGGAGGGAGTACTACTTATTTTTCGCTTTACGAAATAAGTCAATATTTTCTCCTAATACATCATTTTTAATTTCAAAAAATAAGTTAGTCAGTGGAACACACTCTTATTACCAGAACTAACTCACGGTATTGTAGTTGTGAAGTGTATAATGCTAGCCAATAAGGCAACAAAGCTAATCTCGTTTGGATCGACCACTAGGAAAGGAAAAGGCAACGACACAATAGAAAAGGATAAGGTGGTAGGTAGCATGAGAGCATGATGCAATTTTCTGCTTGTTTAGGGTTTCGGATTATTTCTTTTGGTCTTAGATTTTTCTGATTGTTTGTGTTGTTTCAGCAGATGTTTCGGTATTGTTTTTCACTATGGTGTTTTAGTTGGCTCCTTGCCTTCCTTTGGGTTTGGTTCTCTGATAGGTAGCTTATGCCAGTACATGAGTTCGTATGGAGCTTCAGGATGAAAACTGTCCAAAAATTTATACTACTATTGAGAATAGAGCGGCCATCATCAAAAACTTATTCATTGCCCTTGGGCACCGTCACGTGGTGCCCTATAGTTCTTCTCAACCACAAAATTATGCAGAACCCAAGACTAAGTGTGTGGAGTCTGTCGATCTCAATGTAATGTGTAGGAAGGACACGGGGGCTCTGCTGCCCGGATGGGGGCAGTAGCCCCTACCCAGGCCAGAAACGGCGCCGTTTCATTAAAAAAAAAAATTCAAACCACCAATTTGCAATCCTATGAAGCAGAAACGTGATTATGAGAGCCTTAGAGACAAAATTTGATTATGTCTCTTTAGAATAATATGATCAAAATAATAAGATCTTCACACCCGTTCAAACGGATTAAAAATTGGAGCACTTAATTTTTCATTTAAAAAAAAAATTCAAACCACCCATTTACAATCCTATGGAGTAGAAACGTGATTATGAGAGCTCTAGAGACAAAATTTGATTATGTCTCTTTAGAATAATATGATCAAAATAATAAGATCTTCACATCCGTTCAAACGGATTAAAAATTGGAGTACTTAATTTTTTAACTATATTTTTTAATAAAAGAATGGTCTCAAAAAATTAAGTGCTCCAATTTTTAATCCGTTTGAACGGGTGTGAAGATCTTATTATTTTGATCATATTATTCTAAAGAGACATAATCAAATTTTGTCTCTAAGGCTCTCATAATCACATTTCTGCTTCATAGGATTGCAAATGGGTGGTTTAAATTTTTTTTTTTTAATGAAACGGCGCCGTTTCTGGCCTGGGTAGGGGCTGGGTAGGGGCTACTGCCCCCATCCGGGCAGCAGAGCCCCCTTGTCCGTGTAGGAAGGGGCTTGGGGTACCACCACATGGTGTTGGAAACGGAATAATCTCTCGCCATCACCAGTTAACACGTGTACTAATCTCTTTATAGAAAGAATGTCTGATGGCACCAAGTGATGTGTGATTTGTACACGTAGCCATAATCAACTTGAATCAAATAATTACTTATATTAGCAAGGATTGTGATCATGTGAAAGGGGACTATAATTAATACAACTATTTTAAGTGTTGGGATTAGCAAACAAATTATATGAAGTATAAAACCAATAAAAGATGAAAAGTAGTACCGTTTGCCTGTTGTTAAAAGGGGGGGCGAGGGGGATACAGTTTGGATTGCACAATTAATGAGTCCGAGCTCGACTCATTAAGTTAATAAACGAGCCCGAGCCAGTATTTTAGGCTATTTTATAAATGAGCCAAGCACAAGTTAACTGGAGCTCAGCTTGATTAGACTTGCAAGCATGAAAAGCACTCATATTTTAGTGATATAGGTACGTTTAATAATTTTCCATTAGGGATCACGAGTTTGATCTCACATTTGAACTCAAGCTCGACTCATTTGTATTGGTTGGACCGGAGCTCTCAAGCTTCAAAAAATGCTATTAGTTGAGCCCAAACACTTTACCTTGTGTTCGGCAGCCCATTTTGAAAGTTATTTGTAAAAGAAGTTTTTGAATCCCATTTAGATGTGTGGGGCCCGAGAGAGATTTCCAAGGCCGGCAAAGGCCTTTTTTACTTTAAAATTTTACTATTGAATCATGTGGGTGTACAGTTCATCTCTGTCCGGTTCATCTCTCTCTCACTCTCTTTCTCTCTCTCTCTCCAATTAAGTCTTTCCAACCATCTGACACACATTCTTCTCTCCGGACATAGCTTTTTCTCTAAAATTAAGTGTTCCAAAATTACAATCCGTTTGAATGGGTGAGAAGATTTTATTTTATTTATCATTTAATTATTTAATTCTAAAGGGTCATAATTAAATTTTGATTATAGGGCTCTAGCTCGTTGATTAGCCCTAAGAAAATTGTAGAATCAAATATCTTTTAGGACTAACTAACGAAAACCCTAGAGTCAAAATTTAATTATGACCCTTTAGAATTAAATGATAAATAAAATAAAATCTTCTCATCAATTCAAACGGATTGTAATTTGGAACACTTGATTTTAGAGAGAAAACTGTGTCCGGAGAGAGAAGAATGTGTGTCAAATGGGTTGGGAACACTTTTAACTGGAGAGAGAGAGAAAAAGAGTGAGAGAGAGAGAGATGAACCGGACAGAGAAATACAGAGATTCTTGTTTGTATCCCCAGCCGTTCCTTTTTCCCTTTTTTTTCTTTTCTGGCTACAGTAGTCAAGGGTCTCACTCATTTTTAAAATAACTTATCCAATCATATATATTTTTACATTTTAACTCAAAATTTTCAATAAAAAACGTGAACCAAACAGAGTGTTTAAAACTCGGATCAATTTGGTTCGTTTCCCACTTTGGGAGGGAAAAGGGCGGAACTTGATCCGCGTGCCCGGACAATTTATCTGGTAGTTGTCAAATCCTAGGCATGCACATGGTTGAGCTAGAAAGAGGCCAAAAACCAAAGTACTAAACAACCAGAACTGCAAAGGGAGGGTGTGAAATGGTGATATTCCTATTTTCATACCGTTAGCTCGGAGTGCCTCATAGATTTAGTTACACAATGTTATTTTCTGCGATCGTTCTAAAAACAGACTTGTGGATGCGATGTCGAATGCCATAAAAAGACTTAATTGAAGTTTTCGCTAACACCAATTAATTTTAGGAGAGATGATAGAAAGCGGTTCAACACATACTATTATCTTCTTGCAAACTGAGGGGAGAGACAACCAAAAATGCAAAGAGACACTTTAAGTGTCCCAACACTAATAACATTAGGTTTTACCTAATTTAAATGGGTTCTGAAGACAATGGGTTCGGTTTAGTAGACCCCAATTAAACAATAAAGCTATGGGTACATATGAATTTATACATATTATGTATATATGAGTTTTATAGGGCCCATCTCGGATCCCACAAAGATGATTCGAACCGCCCATTATTTTTAAAACAATTTTTTATGGAGTCCTATAAAAAATCCTTAGCAATATCGGGTTGAGCTGATTTTTTTACAGAACTCCATAAAAAATTGTTTTAAAAATAATGGGCAGTTCGAATCATCTTTGTGAAACTCGAGATCGGTCCCACAAAACCCATATGTACATGATACGTACATTGCATGTACATGTACAAATAGCAGTACTCCCAATTAAATAGGAGTATTCAATTAGAGAAATGGTTCCGATATAAACTCCTTTAAAAAGTCGAGTGGTGGGTTGTATTCATCCATCTTGTTTTGTTTAAAATAAGTGAACAAAACAGCTGCATCAAAATAAGGTATAAATATAGCAGTAATTCATGATAAAATAATAGTAGCATAAATGCTTCTAGATTTCGCATCGCTATCGTTTTTTTTTTTTTTTTTAATTTTGTGAATTAATCTAACGTTTCTAAATTTGATTTCCCTTTGAAGTATTTCCATTACTTTTTAGTAAAACAAATTAAATAGAAGTGTTTTAACACAAAATAGAAATGCATGTTTAAGGGGTTAAGTTGCAACAAGTTTTTAACAAGCTGGCAAACTTAATGGGGCAAATTAAGTTAATCCACCAGATCCCATGTACATTTGCAACTGTTTATACCAATGAATCTATAGAATTGGGGATGGTGCTGTGCAGTGGTGTGCTCAGTGCTACGCACGTCCGAGCTGTCAGATGCATAATCCGACGGCTCGAATCTGATTTTGGTAATAAACGGCTCTCATTCATTGGTTGCCAAGATGAGATCTGAGCTGTCGGAAGCATAATCCGACAGCTCGGAGGTGCGCGCGCAGCACAATCTCACTGTACAGCACTAACCCAAAGTCTAAATCTAAGTAAGGGCATCTGGAGAAGTATTTAAGAAGTTATTAGGATTTGTGTAAGAGTCTTGCTAACTTTCAACTTAGGGTTCACACATTTGTTTTCGGAATACTATTACATTTAACATTGAACACATCTAAGTAAGCCCTATTCTCATTTAACGAAAACTTTAGCTAGTCTATTGGAACGAATTGTATACTTACCAAAATATCGCCCCAAGAAATGATCCAACTTTTGATTATTTGCACTCTTGCATAGTATATATATTTAGCTATCCCAATCCCCGATGGGAATGGTGATGATAGAGCGGATTCAGTAAAGTACTTCAAAAAAGTAAACTTATTCGAAAATATTTGAATTCATGCTTATTTTCAAATACCCAAAGTATTTAATTTATCGCTTACTACGCCCTTCTTCGTCTCATGGGTTGGAAAGAGAATCCTTTACTACCAAATCAATTGACAGTAATGGAGCAAGTAGCATGGGAATAGAGGTCTAGGAAATCTAGTTTGATGCCATAATGACAGAAAAGCCCACCCTTATCTCCACCTTCAAAAGTACCACAAGACATATGGAATTGCGCCATAATATCTTCAATGAAAAAAGTGCCTCTTTCTGTGGATTTTTGTGTGCTATTGGCTTCTCTCTATCCAAAAATCTCACCAATATGTGCTAATTAAATTGTATTGGACTGCTTTTTTGGATAAGCCCATTTTGAATTGATGGGTAGCACCATAAGGTCCATTAAAAAGCATAGACTCTCATGGACACACCCAGGGTAATTACCAGCCTTGGAAAAAAAAATTCACTATCAGAGGGGCCATTTGAATTGATTTTTTCTGTTAGATTTTGGTTTTTTTGAAATTCATAAAACTGGTGGCACAAATTTACGGGCGTTCTCAATCCGTTTTTGCACTACATGATCTGACCACATAATTGGTTGGAGTCATGAATACTACAACAAAAATGCTTCGATGAAAACTATAGGAGATTGAGCATTTTTCTCGATAATTATACCTAATCTACAAGGAAATACGTTTTGTGTCGCCTATTTTAAGCATAAGATGTGTTTGAAACTTGATGAAAATGAGAGAAGACCAAAGAAGAGAAGAGAAGAGAAGATAACATAATCAATAAAGAAAGTAGGAGGAAAGCCCAAGGAAAATTTTCCATTTCTAGAATAATTTTTTTTTAAAATTTTCCGGTCCCTTCTTTTTCCTAACTTCGTCCTACAAACCCTAGACAATATGTGAGATATTCAAGTTCTTCGCAAATTGACAACAATCGCGATGAAAACCTAGTTTCACGTAAGTTGAAGAAGAAAGGCGAGAAATCTATTTTTTTTTTCTTTCGCGAAAAATATCTGACCATAATCATCCTTAGGGTCTGCCGATAATTTTGTCAAGTGGGAGGAAAATTTGACAAAAATCAGATAGCGAGCTATAGACAGACGGTGGTAGAGCCGTAGAGGCCAAGGACTGTGATAATATGATTGTCGGTAACAAGGACGAGAAAATAAAAAGGCAAAACCAAACTTAAATAGGATTAAAAAAAAAGAGGATCTTTTATAGAACAAGAAAGCAGGAGATATTAGGGAAAAGGAGCCACAAATAAAGGAAGGGTAGGACTAATCGTATTTCCGTCTCATAATATTTGTCTGATTCGAGAACATAAAAAAATATAATTTTTGTGAGAAAAATTCAACAATTTAATAGATATTGATAAGTTCTTTTAATTATAAAAAAAATAAGGATTTTTTCTTGAAATAAATGCATTATTTTTGAGTTCTTATTTTACAGACCAGACAAATATTATGGGACGGAGGTAGCACAAATCAGGAAGTTGATTTCGAAAATGTCCAATAATTTACCTGTAAATTACCATCTATATAATACGAGTACAAAACATAGCCGTATCTCTTTATAACCTCTGCTCTGTTCGATTACTTTTCGAATTAAGGTTATATATCGTAGTGAGATTGAACATTATTCCAAATGAGAAAAACTTTCTTTACGGAAGTTTCCGTTTTACGGAAAGTTTACGGAAGTGAATCGCTTTTAATGAAACTTTTTCGGGAAAAGTTAATTGTGACCGATCGTAATTAAAAACGAATCTCAGCCATTAATTACGTGAATGGGCGGCTGAGATTGCGCCGCTCCGTAAATACCTTGCTCACGGAGTGGCCGTGAAAAAATATATCTCGAAAAAAAATAAATTAAAAACACAAAACACCACTTTTCTACCAAATCTAGCTCAGTGTCGCTTGCCTTATTCTTTTTTGGGTAATTTTTCTAATAAGGGATGGATTCAAAAATGTCGTTTAATAGGGGCATCTTGTTAATTATAGTGGCGAAAATTTATTTTTCTAGTTAACCACAATAAGATCGTTACATAATTAAGACATGCAATACAAACTACAAAAATATATAACACATACTTTCACTTAAATTATACTCCCTCCGTCCCGGTTTGTTTGTCCCTTTTCACTATTTGGGACCTCTTACAAAATTGTCTATATGTTTCAATTTATTATGTTTTTTATATGCAATATGGATCTTGTTTAATAGATCTTAATTAGATCTAAAATATGATGTTTTCGAAATTATGTAAAACATTATAGATTGTGAGATATAGACAATTTTTTAAAAGGCACGTATGTCGAAATTGGACAAACAAACTGGGACGGAGGGAGTATAAAAATAAGCACAAAATCTCAGACAAAATTTGAGAGTATGTTTTACATGAACATCGACAAGTTTTAGAATAATTAATATAGTTTTATTAATGATATTATTTTAAAATATTGCTCTTAGACGGTTAAAAATAAGTACAATTAAGAAAGAATCGATCCAAGCGGACAAATAGTTCAAAAATCAACAAGTATTAATGCACCATATGACGAAATTGAAACATAAAACTAGTTTTATATGTATATTTTCAAGATATATGCACTTGTTTATGTATAGTAGCACACTTAATTTCATAATTATGCAAAATATACTAAAATATAACAAAATTATTTTAGTTTTGAGTGGGACACGTGCCCCCACGTGCCTCCCTTTCCCTCCGTCCCTGTTTCTAATCACCATTTTTCTCTACGCAATGTTTAATCGAAGAACGTAAACTTCGCTATAGGTTCAAAATCTCTCCCTTCTTATTTTTTTGCAATAACCCATTAGGCCCCGTTCTACTAATGTTTTTATTTTTAAAATATTTAGAGTAAATTACAGTAAACCCCCCTCAATTAATCTGAATTTTCACTTAACGCCCTCCGACTACAAAACCCAATAGTGTGTACCCTCTAACTATCCAAAATTGACACTTAACATCTTTTTGTTAGGTCTCCGTAGGAAAAATGCACCAACGGCCGTCTCTGGCCACCGGGGGGCCGATCCGAGCCGTCCAAAAAAATTTTTAAAAAAAACCGAGTGGGCTAATGCAGGAATCAACGGCATTCGACGTGCGTAGGTACTCGATCCAAACACCCCAAGAATTTAAATGGTGTGTTTAGATCGAGCACCTACGCACGTAGGATGCAGTTGATTCCCACGCTAGCCCACTCGGTTTTTTTTTTTTAAATTTTTGGACGGCTCGGATCGGCCGTCCCGTGGCCGGAGACGGCCGTCGGTGTATTTTTCCTACGGAGACCTAACAAAAGGGTGTTAAGTGTCAATTCTGGATAGTTAGAGGGTGCACACTGTTGGGTTTTGTAGTCGGAGGGGGTTAAGTGAAAATTCGGGTTAGTTGAGGGGGGTTTACTGTAATTTATTCAAATATTTATTTTTCATTTTACTAGATAGGTTATTCTCTCACAATACATCATATTATATATGATTGGTTTGTTGATTTTTTTTGACAATGTATTTTATGAAAATGAGACAAGCTAATAGTGGCATTTAGATATGTAGAAATAACATTACGCCATGATTGAGTTAATAATTTATAAAAATTACTATCGTATTAGTAGAAAATTAAAGAGACTCCATTCTCTTTTCTTTGTCTTTTGAACCGATCGAAGAAAATAACATACAACTGGAGTCTCCCCTAAGAAACCCTCGTTCAATCTGCTGCGAGGAGATCCTTCACTTCATTTGGAGAGGTAAACATCGACACCATGTGATCTTAGTTCCTACCGTGGCTAATTTATCAGTCATTTCCATGATCGCATGACATTCGTTAGCTATAATGTAAGGGGCATTGAGAGATGAATCAATAACCCATAAA
>BPLS01031783.1:0-18321 GCA_019656275.1 Rhododendron kiyosumense | reverse complement strand
TTGCAGTCTAGGCGACAATAAAGAATCCCCAATAGAAAACCCTGATTTCGCTCTGTTGATAAGATTCCATATTCGAACTTCAACATGTACCTATGTTGAGCTCTTAGGATTGGAGATTTAGTCGTTTTCTCATCTTGGGTTCTCGTTAATGGGTAAGGTGAAGTGGGTTGCAGTCTAGGCGACAATAAAGAATCCCCAATAGAAAACCCTGATTTCGCTCTGTTGATAAGATTCAATATTCGAACTTCAACATGTACCTATGTTGAGCTCTTAGGATTGGAGATTTAGTCGTTTTCTCATCTGGGGTTCTCGTTAATGGGTAAGGTGAAGTGGGTCTAATACAAGTATATAACCACCAACCAAACCGAGGCATGTGTCCCAATCAATTGTGGTCGGCTACATGAATCTTATTTTTCCATTGAGCTCTGTTGTGGGCTACCTGTTCACTTAGATTTAGTAAGCCCAAGTTCTTTCATATCGCGGCATCCAAAGTCAGTTTGATGTAGGAATTTGCAGTATTGGCAGTAAGGAATCCCAACTAGAACTATAGAATCCCTAACTTGTTGATCATTAGTTCTGTTTTGGATTTTTCCCCTCGTCTCATCTGGGTTGGTCTCATACCTGGGTTTAATGAATTGGGTATTTCCGAATTGACTCTAGTTTTGTGGGGTTTTCGTACTTGGAAATTATGGGGTATTGGTCATATTCATGTACTTTGATACTCCTGTGGATTGTGTGCAGGAAACTTCGAAGCGATTTTGTGAGTTGAAGTTGCTTGTTTGTAGAACTTCCAATCTTTGGAGTGTTACATAAGACAACCTTTTGGTTTCAGCTATATCAATCGGGATTGCTCTTTAATTTGTGGAGGTGGATTTTGAAGACTCTGACTGTACTCATCAGCGAAGACGTGGAGTCGACTGTTTTATAGTGCTGCGGAACCCTTATTGTCGGTGGGTTCCTGATTTTCTACCCAGACGGTGACTGGGTTCTTCTCCTTTGTCAGTTTGGTTAATGTACAAATACTACAGTTTCTGACATGTAAGGTGCCGGTGGATGTGGATGTGGATGTACTTCTGATGCCCTGTCAGATCTTCTTTTGTTATGAATGGTGACATCTCATTTGGCTATTGTCCCATTGTCTCTTAGTTCTGAAAGATGGGATTGAAGTGTAATTTCTCATTTAGAAAGGCATCAGTTGTTGTGAGCTTCTTTCTCATTGTGCTATCGCAAAGAATCTTTGCCTCAGGGTTGTCAATACAGTCAAAGGACTGCGGCAGTGATCGCATCAGCTACTTGAGTGGCTCTAGTCATGATTTCTTTTACATCAACGGGAGATTAGTAGACAAATATTTGTTCTGCAACGCCCTCAAATACCATCATGCAAACCATTGTTTCATTACGGACGATGACCTAAATCATTTATGCGGATTGGGTCTTTCATTAGGTATGACCTATTTTTAAGTGTGCTTTTATGTTTACGTTGATATTGATCTAAAAGGTATACTATTCCCACCTCCCATTTGTTGGTACCTCCTGGGAGTTCTAACAGTTTAATGGGACATGTCATTAACGCTTTGGCATTTTAATTTAAAGAAATTATTTTCAGCATTAAACCTTGTTCCCACTCTCTTTTAAATACGTCTAGAGCTACATAATAAAGGATAGCCTTAAAGGATTTACAAACTTTATGTTTTGACTTCCAAAATGTAAATACATTTTCCGAAACTGGAATGGAGGATCAGCGATATGGGACGGATGGAGCATGTTAAAAGTAGTTTACGCTCTTTTGTGCTATAGAATATGAAGACCATCTTGGACTCATGTAGACTTCATAAAACAGTACTTTTCATATTACTGCACAGATGAGTTGCCTTTAAACCCAGGAAGGAAGTTTTTGCACAAGCTTGTTAGAGAAGAATCTGCACGGCATAATTTTCTTGAGAATAGTCAGCCGACTGAAGAAAGAGATACTCAAAAATCTTTGTTAGCGCCGAAGATGGCTATTGCAGCATCAGGAATGTTCGTTTTGTGCTGCACATTTTTATGTCCATGCTTTCGTGCAAGAAGGAAACAAGCAGACCATACTGTCCTTACGAAGGATCTACAATCTAGTGAGTCAAAATGTCCTCGTGTTGGATAATATTCATGTTAAGATTCTGAATTTGCCACTGTGCGTGATTTAGGATTTGTTAAATATTTAGATATAGATATGAGAGCATCTCTAAGGAGTTGGATCCTTTTTGTTAAATGATGCAATTCTCTTCTCTCTTTTTTCCCCCTTCAAATCATTGACATATTCCCAAGGAGTCAAAAGATTGGTTAACTTCCTCATGGTGTATAAGTTTTTGTATATGACATTTTCTTTCCATGATATGATACTTTATTACTCACAACTTTTGGCGCAGTGAGTTGACATGTAAATCTTCTTGTTATTACAGTGGATTCTGTTTCTTCTTTGGAAATGAATCCCGCTCCTGAAAAGATCCCAGGCAGTCCACTGCGGGTCCCAGGCAGTCCACTGCGGGTCCCAGGGAGTCCACTACGGGTCCCACCTAGCCCTGCTAGATTTTCCATGTCTCCCAAAATCGATAGAATGGGATCTGTTCATCTAAATATTAATCAGGTTGTTAGAGCTACCCAAAATTTTTCACCATCGATGATGCTCGGTGAAGGCGGCTATGGAACTGTCTATAAGGCCCAGTTACAAGATGGTCAGATAGTCGCCATAAAACGAGCAAAGAAGGTAAGCTACAGCTTCTTGTCATGACTAGAAATATACTGTTTTCCAATTGAGTAGATCTCTCACATTATGGTTTCATTTTTCTTGGAACCATATATAGGTATAGAAAAATCGAGAAAATTAATTGATCTTCCTGATAAGAGTATTTGTTTTGCTTAAAATATTTGGGAATATCGTCAGATAGGAACAGTACAGATTTCTCGGCGAAGAAAGCCCAGTTACAGGAGGAGGGATAACCTCAGAGATATGCAGACTCCAAATACTTCTCTGCCAGCCAAGAAAGCCTCAATCATGAGTTTTTGAGCTTGGTGTGCATTCCTTTGCTGGTCTCTTAGCTATACACCGCATTGATCTAGAGTGGCATATGCAGGGAATTGCTCCTTTGGTAAATTATCCGTAGATTCATATTCCTTAGTCACCTCAACAACCTCTTGTTCTCCTTGATCGAGAGAGGGCACTGACCATTCTTGTTGGAGAGACACTCATATGTGCTTCTTGACTTGATCCATAATGAGTTGATATTCTGAGGGAGTCTAACTTAATATTCATAGAAGGGGAGCATAAGCTAAGGAAAGGATTCCTCATCAAGTGAGTAGAAGTAGGAGTATGAGATAAGAGTTGGAGCTGGTGCATTAGCAGAACCATAGTCAGTGTGAGAACTAGAACTGGAATGAAAGTAGAGCCTGGCCAGGGTTCTCGGCCAAGGATGCCCATTTACAGGTTGAAGGATAACCTCAGGGACTCAGAGCACTAGTAAGATGTATGATGTGCAAATTCCAAGTATCCTCTGCCAGGCCAAGAAAGCCTCCATCGTGAGTTGTTGAACTTGGGGCACATTTGCTAGTCTCTCCATCATAGAGCGGAGTCCGTGAAGAATGGCATACTTAGGGGATTGCTACTTCGGTAAATTATCTGTAGATTGATATTCCTGAGCGACCTTAACAACCTCCCGTTCTCCTTGATCAGGACAAAGGCATAACTCAAATAATATTAAGAGCAATAGCTCAAATAGTAACTTACCAAAAAAATTCAAATAATAACTAGAGGTTTTTCTGGGGTTTGATTAGTAAGGCATGGATTTCCACTTCCAGCTATATGATTGGTATTGATGGAGTTCTTGCCACATTTCTCATTTGTCGCTTTGCTAGTTTTGGTTGTTGGAACTGGTTTAAAATTTAGTCTTCATTTCTGTGTCGCTGCTGATTTCTTCACATCACGGAATGGTTACTTTATGATAACACACAAACGCGCACGCACGCACTCTTAACTATTTCGTGTTTATGCTTCAAAATAGTTAATGATGTTCTCTAAAAAAATTGCACAGGAACACTTTGAAGCTCTAAGGACGGAGTTTAGCAGTGAAGTTCAACTTTTGTCAAAGATTGAACATAGAAATCTAGTGAAGCTGCTTGGTTATCTAGATAAAGGCAATGAGCGTCTTATTATAACGGAGTATGTGCCAAATGGTACCCTTAGAGATCATCTCGATGGTAAGATTAACAGATTAACAGACTAAGGGATTGGCTAAAAATAGCTAATCTGGAGATTAAATTTATCACTCATGGTGTGGTGGTTGCTGATGGCAGGGATGCGGGGTAAGATTTTGGATTTTAATCAGCGACTTGAAATCTCCATTGATGTTGCTCACGCCCTGACTTATCTCCATCTCTACTCAGGTGAGCCCACTTCTTATTTAGTCAGTTACTTATTTAGTTTCCGAAATCACTTTGTCAGTTATGGTGTGGGATTTAATTGTCGAACATTCAAACATCCAGCTCTAATGGTGA
The DNA here is from genome assembly GCA_019656275.1 of Rhododendron kiyosumense. Taxonomy (NCBI): domain Eukaryota; kingdom Viridiplantae; phylum Streptophyta; class Magnoliopsida; order Ericales; family Ericaceae; genus Rhododendron; species Rhododendron kiyosumense. Next base: position 13,794 of record BPLS01031783.1, on the reverse strand, counting down.
ATTTGAGTGGACAACAAACAATTAGAAAATTAAATTTAGTGGGAGTCTTCGAACTAGCTGTAATAGTTTGTGTCATGTTGTTCTCATTTGCTTGTCTTCTTGCCAACCATATGAGAATCGATGAATCTTTCGTATTGGCTTGATTTATCCTTGCATCAATGGGCAAATATCCATTCACAAAAGTCACACCCAGTTTAGCCCCATTAATGGGTGAGGGTCTGGGAGAGGTGAAATTTTGACCTCATATGTCCAGAATGGATGCCCTCATATTCGGATTCAAAACCTCCAGGTTAATAGGTCCACTGGTTCCCAATGCAGTGAAATGAATTTATTCAAAAAATTTATTAGGATAATGGAATATCTGAAGATTCTGAACTACTTAAGAATATTAGGTTGTCACCAGAAATCATAATTTCATGTTAGTTAAAGCTTGAGATTTTGAGATTCTTAATGACCCTCTTTATTTTGCCAACCTGGTAAGCATTGTCTTGGCATCCCTCTGGTACTTCATGCGCCAAAAGCTGCTCTATATCTTGGTGCCTGATTGTCTTCAAAGTCGGATGTATCTGAACCCAGTTTCTAAAGTCCCTCTGCCTACAATCTTGTCCAAGTACACGCTGCTCTTTAATTGATTGTCTTGTGTTCTCATTCATGTTCCTAACCTTTTCTCACAATATCTTATTGGGCTTTCTATTGTTTGAGTGATTGAAAATTTGACCCAAAAGCTAACATATGGTATAGTGTTATCGGGTAAAAACCTCTTTTTCCCTTGGATAAGTAAAAAGATTCTTATAGACATGCTGCTGCAGTTATTTCGTGAGCTATAGATTAAGATTGTATCATATAAGAATCCCATGTTGATATGTTCAACTGTTCATGCATCATAGCTTATCTTTTTTAAATGCCATTATCTTGTGTTTCTGAGCCACTTTAACCGTAAGGCTTTCGCTGATCTTGCCTCAGAGAAGCAAATCATACACAGAGATGTGAAGTCATCCAATATTCTTTTGACGGAGAGCATGAGGGCCAAAGTCGCCGATTTCGGATTTGCTAGACTCGGCTCAGTGGACTCTGATAAAACACATATCTCCACCAAAGTGAAAGGCACAGTTGGTTACCTTGACCCAGAGTACATGAGGACCTACCAACTGACCCCTAAGAGCGATGTATACTCGTTTGGGGTCGTGCTACTTGAAATATTGACAGGTCGTCGCCCTGTGGAGTTGAAGAAACCTGCTGACGAGAGGGTAACTCTTCGATGGGTAAGTTCATCTTCTCGTTTCCCCACAAGATCTTGCTTCATGGTACTCTGTGTCCAATATTGCCGGTCTCCTAATGCCTCAGACTTTAAGTTTATGCATATTATTTCAGCATGAACCGTTGTCACTTCCAAGCTTATTTTTAGCTACTACTTTGAAATAGTTTGGAAACTTACACAAACTTTTTGCGTCGACTTTTCAAAAAGGACATGTACACTTTTGGATGTCCTAAAAAGTGGATGTACGACCAACTATGTTACAGAAGGAATACCACATAAAAACAGTGTATAGAACCTTTAAAATGGGATAATTTCAGTGTCAGAAAACACGTGCGAAAGGATTGCCAAGTAATGGAAAGGTATCATCAGCCAACATCAGGGAGTTGTATGAATTAGGTTCCAAATAGGTATTGGTAGGAAGTAAAGACTTTGCAGAGAAAGTGAACTATTGTTACTAGAGTTTTAAGTTTAAACCCCTAAGATTTACCCTCTCTGCTCTCTTTAAACACCACAATTTTCTCATCCAAGTCATGATTTGGGTCTTATCTTTCACGCTGTCCATCCCAGTCAAGAAGAAATAAGGAGGGTAGTGCGATAGGTAGCCTGACAACCAATACGTGAACAGAAAACCGTCGTATGCTTGATAAACATGAATCCGATTTGAATTTGTTGATGCCTATTGATTGAGAAAGAAGGCTTTGTTTGGTTTAGGTTTACAATTATGTGAACGAGTCTATCCTTGATTTGCTCTGTATATTGTGTTGGCTGGGCAGGGCCAACTCAAGCTTGACTATTCGTAACTAGTTTTGCAAATTTGTAAGGACTTAGTGAAGGGTAATTTCTCTCTTCGTATGCCTTGCTGCTTCATTGAGAAGATTTAGGCTAGGTCGATGCGATCCTGCCTCCTCTTGGTAAAGTAGGCTGATTGGCAAGCCCCAGAATCTTTAGTACCTGCATACCCAAAAGGGACTGTTTGATGGGAAAACAACCATTTTCCTTTTGTTTCATTCTCTCAATTAGCAACGGGGAAGGAGTCTATCTATTTGCTAGCTTTGGTAGAAGTGGATTGAAATGCGAAGCGAGCCTATCAGAGGGGAAAAATGCTGCTTGTTGCGCGCATTTTACTACTCCCTCCGTCCAATTTTGTTTTGTCTAATATTCCGCTTTTTGTTGTCCCAAAATGTTTGTCCATTTCAAAAGTCAAAGTATTAATTTTTTTTGATTTTCCTCTTTTGACCTTCTCTTTTGTACTAAAGTGTTAAAAATCTTCTTGGAAACACAAAAAGGTATGGGTACATTGTGAAAAGTGAAGTTTGAAATTCATAATGATGATTTCCCCTTAAGTTTTTAGAATTTCCAAAATGGACAAACAAAATGGGACGGAGGGAATAATAATAGAGAAAGTAAAGACTCTTGTTGCCAAGAGCCTTGACTTCACTGTACAAGTTCTTAAGGATCCTTCAGGCTATGACCTCAATTCTTATTTTAGTCGAGGCTTGCAAGCAAGCTAACAACGCCTATCAGCTAGAAGTGGGCTTGCTTGGCTAATAAAGCCAGCCCGTTCTGTCCATCTGTTTTTTCATAACTAATGGACGTGTGAGAAACTCAATTAGATTTGTTGGTATGGAACTTAAAGTCTTAAACTATACCCATCTTGTTATATGGCTCAGAGTGTTAGTCTATTAAGGAAGATGGATGTTGTAAGATTTTGCGGGATAGAATTAGAAACGAAAACGTTCACGGGATGGTAGGGATAATACAGATAGAAGATAAGATGAGAGAGAATAGATTAAGGTGGTCTGAATATGTCTAGCATAGATCGATGGATTCCTAGTTAGGAGGATGATGTGTCTAAGGACCTTACAGTAGATGGTAGCATTAAGGGGAGAGGTAGACCAAGATTGACTTTAGAGACGGTAGTTCGACATCATAGCCTAATTATGCTAGTGGGTTCAATGCGACGTCTGTTAAGGCTTATAATCGTGGAGCACAATGCCCTTGATAGAGCACAATGGAATCGACTCCAATGGGTGGGGACTTGAGGCTGTGTTTGATTTGGTTTGGTTTGGTTTTGCTGTTAGAATCTCCATGCACCCATGGCTAGTGCATGTCTGGCAACCCAAGATTCTTTTGGACTATTTTGAATGTAGTATAAAACTAGTATCAGAGACTCGAGACTAAGGCTGCAAACGAGCCAAGCTGAGCCTCAAAGAGTATTCTGGTTTATTTTTTAAGTTTTTAGCAAACTCGAGCTCAAATTGACCTAGGCTTGAGTTGATCTCGTTCACGAGCCTTATCGAGCTAAAGAACTCATATATTTATGGTTGGATACAGGTCTTGAACTGCAAATAAATTTTTTATTATGCATAAAGAAGTTCATACATATATAAACTTATAAGAGAATATGAATATTTGAGTTTATAATACATGTAAAAGTATATCCATATTCAAGTTAATTCAATTTTTAGTATGTACATATAAAAGTTTTTCCATATACAAGTAATATGATTTTATACATATTCAAGTTTACACATGAAATTTACATTTTGTACATAAACTCTTGGATCTCAAGTCTAATCGAGCCGAATACTGACAGGCTCAAGGTTCGCTCATTTATTAAACAAGCCTAAAATTGAGGCTTAGGTTCGGAACGTTTACCAGGCGAATCAAACTTGAACGAACCTTTATAGAGTCGAGCCTTGAACAACTCGTGAATGGCTCGGTTGATTTGCAGCCCTACTCGAGACTCAATAAGGGTATTAGTTCTGCTCCCGACATGTATAGTTGGACATTAACTTAGCAAGCATGATATGTAAATTGATTACATATAACTCGAATATTAGGAATGAAATGCACATTAGGCAACCAGTGAACACCAGTTATCCTATAAGATAAGCTGTGTCTATTGCCGAATATGAATCGTGTGTCACTTTTTTTTTGTTGCTTGGCGCATGTCATACACCTTTTCCCGAGTATACGCATCATAGCTTGTCAATATGCCCCGTGCCCCAACTAGACTTGATGTCAACTCTCTCTTGGTCCTCTATGCAGGCCTTCAAGAAGTATGACGAAGGAAATGTGAGGGAGATAGTGGACCCCTTGATGCAGGAAGTGGTGGACGAAGACATACTTATGAAAATGTTTGAGTTGGCATTCCAGTGTGCCGCACCCACGCGATCCGATCGGCCGGACATGAAAGCAGTCGGTGAGCAATTGTGGGCAGTCAGAATGGACTATCTTCGAAGTGGAAGGAGAGGGTAAGAAGTGCAAGTAAAAAGTGTGTCCAGATTTATTTCTGTTGTGTAAAGCAAAACCCATTTAAAGACAAATCTTTACTTTTTATCTTCTTTCTTTACCTGTTCATTCCACTCTTATTACATGATTAAAGAGATGGTTGGATGCCTGAAATTTTCCAAGGCATTATTACAGAGTGTGGTACCAGAAATAGAAGTGCATTTTACTTCAATGAAGGTTGTGTTGTGCTAGTATATGACAAGAATCGATGTCGATGGTGCTTTTCCAGAAAGAAACTTTCATTTTCTTCGGTTTTCATTTCGTTTTTTGCTATGTTCTAAATTACCTCCTTTGCTTATGAATCATTGATAAAGCAACAAGCGTTTGTGGTTTATGCATGATTACTCATGAGGCTGAGTTTGGATAATCTAAATAAGAAGGGCTTCTTGTATTCTCTGAACGTTTTTCATTTTGAGTCGAACTTGTATATAGTTTTTGCATTTAGCTCTACGAGAAACTCAACTTGAATTTTGACCGTCCATTGGTAGAAGATTGAAACTGGTCTCAGTTTGGGCTTAAGTCTGACATCTTTTAAGCCCAGAGTGGTTCCAGATTCCACATGATGGGGGTAACGTAGCGGCCCGAATAATGCGGTTCGGACCAGATGGTACGCTCGGGTGAGGGGTTGAGCGTGACCCATGGCTTACCGGTTCAACCGGACAATCTTCCAAGTCTCGTAGTTTGGTGCTCGGGCCTTGGACATCATGACACTCGGACCAAGCGTGTCTCGATCATCGTATAGCAAGTGTGTCCATGCCTCTGTAGTTCGGGTACCTCGGTAGTTCAGGCACCATGCTCAAGTCCGGTCCTGAGATTTTTGAGGCTCTAAGCGGGGTTTTAAAATGGACCTTTTTATATATATTTTTGTATTTTGAAATAAGCAACACAGAAGGGTTGTAGCCTATATGACAATTGACTAGTAAACCTTGTTAGTCCCTCGGGTTGCGGTCTTGAACCCCAGCGACATCAGTTGCCAATGAACTTTTTTCAATTTCAGAAGGGTTTTGCGTTAAAAATGAAGGGCTGTCCAAGAAAAATCGAGAACCGTGAAATCGGACAAAACCAATCCGTGAATTAATGATCCGGACACGGATTTGAAAATTGAAAAACCGTGAGATATGGTTCGGTCCACGGATTTTCATTATGAAACCGTGGATTAACTAAACTAGACTGTGAAATATTTAAAAATAATAAATAATATATATGTGTGTGTGTGTGTGTGTAATATTTAGTAAATAAGTACAAGTTTTACCAATTGATTTTATTTTTTCCAGCAATTTTATCTTAATGTGATACTATTTATTTGTTTTGTGAAACTAATTGGCTAGTTTTTGTTAGGTTTATGGAATGTAATATATAAGTAGATAATGCTTGAAGAATACTTTACAAGAATTTGCATGTTGTGTTGGTGGAGTCATTTGGTTGCTCCTTTGCGGTATCTAATCTGGAACTCTGGTTGATACTTGTGTACTTTGCTTCATTTGGTTGCTACCTTGTTGGATGTAATGGCAGATTGTAGTGCTTATTTTTTTTATGGCAAGAATTTGGCTTTTATGGTTGGATGTTTATAGAATGTAATCCGTGGATAAAATTGGAACCAAACTGTGACTCACGAATTGGATTGAAACCGAACCGTTTGGTTTAGACATGGATTGTATTTTCTAAAAACCGTAACTCGCAGATTTGGATTGGATTCATAACAATCTGGTCCAATCCGGACCACGGACAGCCCTATTGCTAGGACTCAAACTTGGGATGTCACCAACATCACACACATCTTACCACTGAACTACATCAACTTACTTAAAAAATGATTGACATTCATAATATTATTATTATTTGCTATTTGGGGGCCTTATGATTGGGTCCAAAATGGAAGGCCCAAGGCAGTCGCTTGTGAAGTAGGCCAAGGGCGGTTACAGTGCGTACGAGGCATCAATTCTAATCTGTATAAGGTACAATGATAAACTCTAAAGAGGGATGTTCTACTTGGCTTTCAAACTCTATTCTTGTACTTTGTATTTTCTTTCTCTTGAGTATGTACTTACTAAATCGTCGAAGTGCCTTTCTGGTTGGTCTCCAACTAGTTTGGCACTAACGGTGCGCTGCCTGTGCTGGCTAAGGAGGTTGGGGCTAGATCGGGCGAGAGGGTAACTTAAGGACTCAACAAGGGACCCTTTTCGATCACCAACCCCCACAAGTACGTCTGAGGCCTGGCCATAGATTTGTCCTAAATTGTCTATGTTGTTCTTAACACGTTTAGTAGTACTCTTGACCTTTTAGTATTAGGTTGGGGCTTGAGTCAATGGATGTCTAGACCATAAACGTCAGTACGTCACCATGGCCAATCACCCTCTTACCCCAGCTAATGTATACAATGTTAGCCCCAAAAAAAAAAGGGAAATTCCAAGCCGGCCCTACTTTTAGAGTTTTGCCTCATCCAGACTCTTTTTTATATTTCTCTTCCCCATAGGCCTTGACGCGTGAAGAACATATACATGTGCTTTGACTTGTGTTGATGTGGACCTTTTTTTATTTAACTTTTTGCAATACAAACTTTAAAATGCAGTATCTTTTATTTTATATATATATATATATATATTCGTTTTTTGTAAAATTTATTTTTTTAGAATCTACTCGACAAGATCTATCAAATAAAACCCATATTGAAGATGAAATTATGGGTAAAATAAGAACAATTTTTTTGGTGTGAATTGTGTATTTTTTGGGTGTGAATAGTCGTCTCTTTTTTGTTGTTGTTGTGAATTGTCTATTATAGGGGGTGTGAATTTTTATATATAGATGTGAATTGTGTATAACAGAGGGTGTGAATTGTTGTATAGAGATGTGAATTGTGTACAACATGGGCTATAAATTATTTACGACAAGAGTTTTAAGTGGGTGTGAATTATCTATTCTTTGTGGGTATGAATTGTATGATATGTGGGTGTGAATTATTGTATATGAGTGTGAATTGCGTATAACAAGGGGAGTGAATTATCTGTTATAGGGAGTGTGATATAGGGGTGTGAATCGTCTGTCAAGAAGTGTGTGAATTGTGTGTTATAAGGGGTGATTGTGTACAACAGAAGCTTAAGGAGTGAATTATTGTCTATTTTTTGAATGTGTATTGTGGTGTGAATTGTTTGTTATAGGACATGTGAATTGTTGTATGTGGGTGTGAATTTATATAATAAGGCATGTGAATTGTCTGTTATAGGGTATGTATTGTGTATTTTGGGAAGTGAATTGTGTATAGGGAGTATAAATTCTGCATTTGAGGTGTGTGAATTCTTTTATTTTTTGAGAGTGAATTTTTCAGGAGGAGTGTGAATTCTTCATTAAGGGGTATAAATAACTTTTTTTTTACATGTACACAATTTAAGGATGTGTAAATGATTTGTTATATGGGGTGTGAATTGTGTGTTGTAGGAGGTGTGAATTGTATAGCAATAGTGTGAATTTCCTATAATAGCGGGTGTGAATTTTGCATTTTGGGTGTGAATTGTGTAAAAAAAAAGCTTAAGAAATTTTAATTGTCTATTATATGGGATGTGAATTATTGTTTAGGTGTGAATTATGTATAACAGTGGAAGTGAATTGTTGTATTGAGGTATGAAATTGTGTACAACATGAGTTTAAGGGATATAAATTGTCTATTATATGTGGTGTGAATTATCTGTTATAGAGGGTGTGAATTGTGTATATTAGGTGGTGTGTGAATTGTATAGCAATAGTGTGAATTTCCTATAATAGCGGGTGTGAATTTTGTATTTTGGGTGTGAATTGTGTAAAAAAAACGCTTAAGAAATTTTAATTGTCTATTATATGGGATGTGAATTATTGTTTAAGTGTGAATTATGTATAACAGTGGAAGTGAATTGTTGTATTGAGGTGTGAAATTGTGTACAACATGAGTTTAAGGGATGTAAATTGTCTATTATATGTGGTGTGAATTATCTGTTATATAGGGTGTGAATTGTGTATATCAAGTGGTGTGAATTGTCTATTGCAAACGGTGTGAATTCTGCATTTCGGGGTATGGATTGTCTAATTTGGGGAGTTATATAGGAGCAGGTGTGAATTCTGCATTTGAGGAGTGTGAATTTCTTTCCTTTTGAAGAATGAGAATTGTCCAGAAGGGTGCGAATTCTTAATTGTGGGGTATAAAATAATTTTTTATGTGTGCACAATGTTACATTCAATATGAATATTGTTTGAAAGATCTAACGAGTAGGTTTCAAAAATATATTTTTTTTCAAAATTGAATATGCAGAACAAAAGTTATAATTGCTTAAAGTTTTAACTATAAATGAGTTATATATATTTATGTATCTATCTATATGGATAAGTTTATGTACGTAGAAACATGTGACAATTCTAGAGGGTGAGAAAAAAAGTTATGATTAGAAATATTATTTGGTGGTTTTTCAAACAATGTTCTACTACTCATCAAATGTCAAATATCATTTTGTTTATCAAATCACAAACAAAAAGTAATGGGTCTCACAATACTAACTAATAATACATGAGTTGGAACATTACTCCATCTGTATAGGATAATTTTCCTATGCTAAATTCAAAAGGCGCCTGGATGTAAGAAAAAAAGGACTTGTACATGATCTGTTTGACATGAGTGGGGCCTAAATAGCTAGTGGGTGATAAAAGAAGGCCGGCTAGGAAGAAAAGAGCCTAGCCAAACCAGATCCAGGCCCCGCAAAAATTATGCATGGAAAGCCCAACACAAGCCCAACAAAAAGTATGCATTGCCATCCTAGGGTTGTTTTTTTTTTTTATCAATCAATTCAATTTATTTCACAATACCCGAAGGTAAAAGCCAAAGGCTATAGCGATTTCATCAGAAAATACATGAGAGAACCAAAACTACTAAAATCTAGACACGAAGCACATCCACTAGGAGGCTCCTAAGCACATTCCGCCGAAGGCAGACCATACATAAATGCAGAGTAATGAACCCGTCTCCGATTTTAGTAGTAGAGCTCAAAGGGATGCCCAGCTCAAACCATAGCTCTAAGCACGGATGAAATCTGCTCCAAAACCATAACAACTGCCGACTGCACCATCGCCAGAGACCGCACCGCACCAGCGCAACCCATTTCACCGGTGAAGACGAACAGCCATACTCCGAAAATGGAGAAAAATAGAGCAAAAAACAAGAAAACTAACCTAGGCTTATTCACCCACCACCACACCCTCCAGATCTGGGGAAACCCAAATTGGAAACAGAGCCGGATTAGGGAAACCAGCCGATAGAACCGGAACAAGTCGGAGACAAAACAAAAACAAAAACCCCAAACTCACCCACATCGTTGTTGGCCCAAATCACCACCGATAGCCGCTGCCTTCCAGATTAGAGAGGATTTGGACGAAACCAAACAGAAAACGGGCCAAAACAGCCATTGGCCATGACCCTTTCGCCGGTTGCACTGCACAAATCCACCACCGGGGAGGTGACACAGGATGGAGGAGAAGGGAGGAAGTGAGTGGGTGGAGAGAGAGGGGGAGGGGGGGGGGAGGCGCCGCCCCTCCCCCAAGCCGAAACCTTAAGAGCTGGTTTTAGAAAGAGAAAGTTAGAGAGAAGGGAGAGCGTTCTTGGTTGAGCGTTCTTGCCATCCTAGGGTGGTTGTGGTTGCAATTCCCAAGTACAGGAAAATGATGGTAAAAATGTGTTTTGATAATTAATATCCATCAAAAACATTTTCAGCATTAATAAATATTCTTAACTTATTATTAGTGGGTATTAATTATCAAAACACGTTTTGAGCCGTAATTTTCCCAAATATTAAGGATTGCCATCCTAGGCTGTTGTGGTTGCAATTCCCAAAATAACTGCATCTTCTTTGAGGTCTCGATACATATAAATTTGAAAAACCTAATTTAAGTTGGGTTTTGAAACTTGTTCGCAATTCCTCCCATCAATTTGGAAGATATAATAACATAATCCTCACATTGACAATAATAATCAAGATGGTGATAAAAACAAATGAATCATAATTTAATGGTACAAAACTCCTCCAAAGAAAAGAATTTTAAACTATGCTGATACAATATGTCACCCAAAAGATAAAAAGAGAAGAGAAAGGAAACTGTGGATCAGATTTTTCACAGTTGTCCTATTTTCTCCATCCATCTATCTGGGTTTTTTTTCTCTACTATACTCTATTTTTGGGATACAAATTGACAAGTTAAAACTCGAACCAAATTGATCAAAGGCATACTTAATCAGTAATGCAGATAAAACCTGCAAAACATCCCATTAAAACACTTTCTATTTAGGTATTGAATTGTTGCAGATTAAATAGACTAAACCACGACAAAATTCCTTATCTATGTCACATGAGACATTGATGTCATTGTATCAGAATTGCCAAATGTAGCCACAAAGAAATTATGTACTTGGCCCAAAAGATCATTTATCGCTCTGGATTTATGAAGAAATTGAAGAAAAATACGTACTAATATTGTTTTGATTCGTTAATATAATACCGCTCAATAAGAGGTATTTACAAACTTAATTGGGAGGTAATTCTGAAGCTTAGTTGAGGAAACCGGATTCTCAATTTTTTCCACTTGATCTTCACCAACGAAGGATGCATACCCAAGATGTGTTCTGGCATGAAGTCGTGTCTTGTCAATATACCCACCACCGGTGATCTCTGCAAGCAAGCAAGACTATCTAATGAATATGACTTTTGTGGTTAAGAAACACTAAAAAGAGAACAAAGTTGTTTTTGAAATGCTGAACACAAGAAGTAAATTCAATATTATTAATTACAAACACTTGTACACTAAACTTGTGTACACAACAAACACACTTACTATCACAAGGATGACTCTCTCACACACAAGTACACAACTCACTCAAGGAACATTATATTTGACACTAAGTCACAAGACTTGGACACCTCACTCAAACTTGGACTTTTTCACTCTCTTGCTTTCTTGCATTGCATTCACACCTAAGAAGACCCCTCCCTATTTATGAGCCATGGATGATTCTAGATACAACTCTAGAACAAAGGTCTAGAAGTTTATAGTGAGGCCCATAAGATTCCATCATCTTCCGGTAACATTCAAGTAGAACCTATAAGGTTCTAGCACAGTCCATAGTATTCCGCAATAGTCTGGAAGACTCTAGAGAAATCTAGAAGTTTCCGAAACATTCTAGTAAAATTCTAGATGTTTCCGGAAATGCCCAAAATAGAGTTAGTGAGGGGTCCAAGTTTGAGAGGTGTCCAAGTCCTCAAGATAGTGTCAAAAAGAGTTTTGCCAGATTGAATTGTGTTCTAGGTCTAGTGTGTCAGAGTTATACTTTGGGAGTGAGAGTGTGTGTTGTGTTTGTAATCAATAAAGTTGTATTTACTTGTTGAATTCAGGAGTAGAACTTAAGCTAATGTAAAACTGCTAAACCTGAGATTGCAAGTAGGAGATGAAAGTCATAGGAAACAAAATACTTGCATTCGTGCATCTCATCATTAGAAAAATGAGTCTAATTAATTGAACATGAAAGAATGCTTGATGAAAATCAAATAAAATCTGAAAAATTGGATGGGTTTTATTCAGCACCTAGGGAAAAAATAGTTACCTTAGTGTATCTATCTCATCATTAGGGAAATGAATATAATTAATTGAGCATCAAAGTTTTGCTTGATGAAAATAAAAAAAAATCTGAAAAATTGGACGAGATTTATTCAGCAGCTAAGATATAATTTGCGATGGACCCATAATTCATTCCTATAAGATCATCCTATAAAGCGAAGTGTATGGATTAGATTTGATGTAAACCTATATTAAAAATGAATCAGACTTCAGACCCTTGCACTTCATTTACGAGCGTTTTTGGGGGAACAAATTAGGGGTCCGTAGCTGCTAGCACTACTCATCTAACACAACAAAAGTACCAGCAAAAAGGTTGTGAAATCAAATGAAGCACAAAACTTGGTAAGATCCGCGAAAAAGGTTTCGTAAAGATCAAGAAGCATATAAGAATCTTGTGCTTGTTTTAGACCAAGAGACATATTTCATCAAGAAACTGCAGGTATGGTTGAAATAGCTCATGGTTTTGGAAGCAGAATTAAAGGTGGAAAATCATCATGTTGTCCAACGCTATTGCACTTCTTACGGAAAGCATTGTCCTTGCAAATACTTTAGGTGCCTCAGATTATCTTCCCAACTAATTGAAGATCTACGGAAACTAAGCAAATAGAGGAGAGAAAATTACTTACATTTGAAATTTTAGGTATAACCAGCAGGTGCCTTAACCCAACGTCTCGGAAAAGTACAAGGGCCTTTGCCAGTGACATGGTGTCCACCACAGTATACGGAGACGCATTTGTAAAAGGATGCAAATCAACAAACATCTCCATCTCTTCTTCGCTCAAATCAACATCTTCTATTTTATCACTATTTCCCAAACAACCCTTCTTTTCAAAATCCCCTGCTGTGAACTGATCAAATGCTTCAACGCCTGTTGTCATTGGATTTGGCACGAAAGCTTTCTTCTTCAGCAAAGTGATTAGATGGGCCCGGAGGATTAAACCGAACAAAATTGGGGTTTCGGAAAGTGGAGGCTCATCTACAACGGGAAACCCATTATGCCTTGTTGTTCTGAGAACATGTACTATGTTACTAACCTTCTCAATGCCATGAAATAGCTGAAGTGGTCCCGTGACCACATCACTGACTGTTAATTGTCTCATGTATGGCTCCACATGAGTTTCTAGGTAAGGAAAACCCTTCAATCTCATTATAAGATCGTAAATATTGCCGTTGAATGCATCGGCTACTGTTTTTGAAATAAGAAGAACCACCATGATTAGGGGCAGGAGTAACAGGTTATTGGTCAACTCTAGAATAATAACACACAAAGAAACTGTCATCCTCATGGACCCACCAAGAAGTGAAGCAGAACCCAACACGGCAAAAAGGCCGTGATTGAGATTCGAGCGTGAACCAAATAGCATTCCGATAAAACGACCATAAGATGCACCGGTCAGGATAACAGGTACAAAGAGACCAGAAGGAACCGCAATCCCATAGCTAAATATACTGAGGAAAAAACATGTGACGAAGAATATCAGAATAGATGACATGTGGAACTCAGAGTCGGTGTTCTTGCTGAATAGGTTTCTGATTGCATCGTCGTTTGTGTTGAAAATGAGGCTGGCTAGATCATTGTAATGACCAGCCGGGCACTGGAACTTCTTGTAGTTGCCAGAACG
>BPLS01031781.1:50357-62273 GCA_019656275.1 Rhododendron kiyosumense | reverse complement strand
TATTTTCTACCTAATAAAAAAAGACCATTGGCTGGAAATTGTGGGTTATAAAAGATTGGGTGTCCCCACTAATTAACAAGTTGTTGACAATAATTTTTTTATTTTGTCTTTATTAAAAAAATTGCGTTTTTTAGTTTTGGGCCAGATTTTTATATATACGTAGTACTTTGTACCTAGTCTATTTATGGTTCTGAATATTCTACCTAATAAAAAAAGATCATTGGCTGGAAATTGTGGGTTATATAAGATTGGGTGTCGCGATCCCCACTAATTAACAAGTTGTTGACAATAATTTTTTTATTTTGTCTTAATTCAATTTTATTTTGCATTTTAAGTTTTGTGCCAAATTTTTATATAATATTAGTTCGTCTCAACGAGAGAAATCAGGAGAGTAAAAATTTATGACTTTTATACAAGTAGTATTTTTTAGAATATCAAGGAAAAGTCCAAAAATTGACTTTTTGAGTTTTTTCTTGGATATTTCTTAAAATATTTATGTAAAATCCATAATTTTTGTACTTTTCCGATTACCATAGTCGAGATGAACTAATATTACATAAAAATTTGGTACAAAACTAACAAATGCGAACGAAATTTGAATGAGGATAAAATAAAAAATTGTTGTTCAAAACTTGTTCGTTAAATAGAAACAACCCTAATTACAGTAACCCTAATAAAAGTAGAAGCGGTCAATGGAAGGATGGGAGACAAAACTAATCCCAATTACTACGTACCACGGTTGTAGGGGGAAATTAATTAAGCACGTGGAATTCATTCAAATCTCGAAAGTCTTGTCTCATTTTAGCACATGGAAGGGGTAGGAATAACCGTAGGATCGCATCTAGTCTCTTTATGTCCGGTTTCATCCATTTTGTGGCCAAGTTACCGTAGTTTCTGCTCTTTTTTGTTTTTAATTAATGAGAGAGAGAGAGAGAGAGAGAGAGAGAGAGAGAGAGAGAGAGAGAGAGAGAGAGAGAGGATTATCCAATCTACCCCTTTGTTAGATCGCCCTTTTTAAAAAAATATCTCATGCTATCCGGGCAAGTTTACGTTGAAACTGATTTTGGAGATCAATCCTTTTGTCCACTTGTAGGGAAATCACTTAGAGCATCCACAGTGGAATAAGCAAAATCAAAAGGTTGCCAGAGTTAATAACGTTTGTTCAAAAAAGAGCTCACATTGGAATAACCAAACTTAGCAACTTCTTAACAACTCATCAAATTCTGGCATTTGAATAATCAAAACTAACAACATTTTGCCAATAACCAAATTTAGTGATCTCCATATTTTCTTAATCAAGTACGTGCATCATTACACAGAAACCTTCTCTCTCTCTCTCAACAATATTTTCAAAAAATAATTTTAAAAGTAATTTTTTTCAGAAACTTTTTTTAAAAAAAAACTGCATAAAAATTGTTTTTTCAATTTTTCTAAAATTATTTTGTTTTAAAAAAAACTGTATTTACACAAAACTGTTTTTTTTTTTTTTTTTGCACAATTTTCTTTTCATAAACTATTTTAATGCAACTAGTTTTAACTTAAACTGTTTTTTTTCTTTCAAAAACTGTTTAATAAACTGCTTTTTTTTTCCAAACACATATTTTTTTAAAAAAAATTGTTTTGAACATAAACTATTTTTTAAAAACTAGGTTTTCAAAAAACATACGTGAAATGAAGGGGAAAAGTTTGGAGGAAACTCAGTGAATGAAGCAATGGCCCATTGTATTTGATTATGAGCAAAAAATAACCAATGTGGGACTTGACATTGTTAACTTTAACAGCCTCTAAATGAATAATCAAAATCTGATATGGCATGTTTTGATTATCCATTTTTGTTTATTCCACTGTAGATGCTCTTATAACCAGAACAAAGTCCTGTATATATGGACTGATCTTACAAAGTTCATATTTTTAAATTTTTTTTATGAATATGGGATAGGGTAATGACAACCTAATAAGCCAAATGACTCTTTTTTTTTTTCTTATTTAAAAAATTCATATTTTTTAAATTTTTTTATGAATTATTGCTTCGTTAAATCTAAAAAATATAAAATTAAGATCAACACCTAAATTCATTGATTAAAAATAAAAGTAAGCCAATAAACAACATATGAAGTATGAGAATTGAAAATCAGAATCTTCTAGAAGAAAAAACATATCCTTCCAGAAGAAATGATTTCCTTATTTGACGCCACAGACAAAACGGACCGCGTTCCGCCAAACCCTTGTGATGGTCTAACGACTCAAGATAAGGCGCAGCGACCCGATCCTCATCATACTCTCCTACAACAACAATAGTATCCCACCTGAAACTCCTAAAACAATCCCACTCCAACCACCCAAACCGACAATCCGAAGAGAAGCCGCTGAAGTTGCCAGAGTCGCAGGTGTAGCAGTAGTTGGAGGAGGAGGAGCTGAAGATGACGGAGTTGCAGTAGCAGTAGAGGGAGGAGGGGGGATATTAGTACCAAAAATCGCCTCAGGCTTGAGCACCGCGTCAATCTGGCAAATCTGGAGAGTAGAAGTATTTAGCTTCACCACGTCGACTACTTTGGCGCTGGTCCAACCGGAGTTCAGGTAAAGGGCTTGCGACACGACCGTGAAATTCAAGGTGTACTGGCTTCCGGCCATTGTGACGACAGGGCTGAGTTGGCTCAGGGTGTTCAAGGCTGATATGCCGTAGTACTGCGGGACGGCATGGAAGAGGATAAGTGACTGGATCTGGGCTGGGGAGAGAGTTTCCCAAGGGATGAGGTCCGTGGCGATGGCATTGTTGTTCGGGACAAACAGGGTTAGTCCTTGCTGAGTGTTGGCTTGGTCTTGCAGGATCCGGTCAGTGCCGTTGGAGCTCTCGAGCAGGCTGTAAAAGGAGCTGTAGGAGGAGGCCGGCGCATCGAGTATGTCGCCTAGGTTATCAGATTGGGAATATGCTGGTGGAGAAAAAATAAGGACTAATGTGGTGGTAACAATGAGCATCACAGTGAAATCCCTCATCTTTCCCAAGCCCATGTATAGTATTCTTCAACTTCCTGTAAAAGACCAAATCCCACATACATAAAATTAGTCTATAAAATGAACACTAGTGTGAAATTATACAATAGTCCAAGAGCAAGCACCGTCATGTGGTGCTTCTAACCACTTTACAACCACACAATATTATGGGATCCACAACTAACTGTATGAATCCCACATAAATATGTGGTTCTAGAGTAGTTCGAAGTACCACGTGGCGGTGTTCCCGGATTTGAAAAAAAATGATCTAATTTTGATAAAAAAAAAGTGTAGATTTGGATCAAGTAATCGCAATATCAAAGTGTTAGAAAAGTGAATTTAGCAACGTCTGAGCTACTAACCAAATTATTTTGACCCTTAGATGATCGAAACTAGGTCTACGGACAGGTCCGAATAAGATTGCATCGGATTCTTAGGAATCTGAGGACCAAACCGTGAGTCACGCTTTTTAGAAAAATGCAATTCATGTCCGGACAAAACTTTCTATGGTTCAGTTCCAATCCAATCCAATCTATGAGTCACGGATCGGTTCCAATGTTATCCATGAATATGAATTACATTCTATAAGAAAAAAAATACTAACAACCAACAAACAAAAAGAGAGAGGAAGGAGTAACATAAAAGGAAACATGCATAACGATAAAACCAAGACTAAATAGGAAACATGAATAATACCTGACCAAACAAGAAACCTAATATTAACAAATTTTAGAGAACATAGTAACATAATATTTCCTAATATATAGTATGCTAACACAAAGAAAGAAAAAACAAATCCGAAAGAGAAATACATAGCCTACAAAGAAGAAATAAGGAGAGGATTGTTGTCCTTTACCTCAAAGACAAAGGAGCTAGCAGTGTGTGTGTGTGTTTGCGGTGGGGCGTGGTAATGTAGTGAAGCTTGCATGTATTTAAGCTTGTAATATTGCGGGTGATAGCTGGTGGAGATACATAGAATTTAAAAAAGAGTTGGTAAACACCAACAACGGGTTCATACTTGTAAATTATTGGCTTTGAGGGGGAATGAAACACTAAATTTTTTTATTTATAAGTCAGGTATTCAGACAGCTTACACGTACCTCGACTAATCCCATAAACTAATTTCACGCTCCGTTTGCGGAGATTCAGTTAAGCTATAACAAAACTCTGTATGAACAGATTCAAAAAAAATTGATAGCATCTAAGATGTGTGACGACCCGAATTTTACATGCACCTTGAAAAATATACAATGTCTCCAAGTATTACAAAGCACCAATAAACTATTTCTCCACCTACATGTAATGTTGCCAAAACATGCATCTATTACATCGTACCCTCTCTCTCACTCTTAATTCCCCCACAGCTCTATCTCTATCCAATAAATTGGGTTCGACAAAATACTCCATCCGTCCTAAAATATTGTGTCTATTTCTTTTTTTTGGGACGTTTCAAAAAATTGTCTATATCTTTTGATTTATAATACTTTATATATTTAATATATAACATTTTATATATTCAATATGAATATTATTTGATAGATCTCAATTGATGTCTTTAAATAAAGATTTTAAAATCATAAAAAATATTATAGATTGTGAGATATAAATAATTTTATGTTAAATTCCAAAAAAGAAACATGCAAAACAATTTGGACGGAGGTAGTAATACTTAGAGGATAATGCATGTATTTTCGGTAGCCAAGACCAAGATGTTAGTCATCGGATAAACATTTCGCGGTAGACAAACTGAGCTAGCCCCAATTGACCTCTTACTCTACTATTGTAATAAAAGTAAAATAAAACATATAGGCTGTCGCAATCTCCCTAATTAACTTAAGAAATTTCGTCTTCTAAATTTGCAGTTAACAACTACGTTTATTGGTGCTATGAATTATTGAAGGTGGAGAAATAGTTTTTTGGTGCTTTGATTTATTGAAGGTGGTGGGATTTGAGTATTTATAAGTATCGCATGGAGACATTATTTATTTTTCAAGGTGTAAAATTTGGGTCGTCACATAAGAAGTTTAGAGAGTAAGATATTCGAAGGGAGCAAATTCCTAAATTCCAAATCTTGATCAGTACTTTCCATCAATGGCGAATTCATAAATTTTGATTAATGGTGTCATTCAATAACATACTCAAGTGTACGTCCACTCAGCTTACACGCACCTTGAGTAATCTTAATTAAGCTATAGCAAAACTCTGTATGGATAAACACCTGATAGCACCTAAGAAGTTTTAGAACTAATATCTCACGAGAGAGCAAACTCTTAAATCCCAAATCTTGATTACTACTTCTATCAATGGAGACTCCAGGAATTCGTTAGTGGTGTCATTATATAATTTTGCTGCAAAGTCATTACATATTTCTCGCGGTACTCTGCCTAGTCATTACATATTTCTCACGGTACTCTGCCTATGGGGTACATCAAATGATTAGAGCCGCTTAATTTGTTTAAAATACTTTTATAAAGGATCTTTGTTCAAAAATTAGCTCAATCAAATATTAGTAATTATAACTTGATCAATTCTTCATTCAATTTTCAGTCGAGAGATTTAACGAAAAATTGATCAAGCTAATATTGACATCCATTGGTTTTTTTCAAAAATCCTTAAAATATTATTTTAAACAAATTAGGCTATTTCGATCATAATTTTCTTAATTTATCAGGACATGAAGTGATAAAATATATAAAAAGAAAGTCAAGTGGCTTTTATAGGAGTTAATTACTTTTGTGGGCTCCTAGTATACGTACTAGTTTCGCTCCTAGGCTCCTAGTATACGACCCCAGTATACGTAGTACGTTACGTAACCCGTTTATGGTTATGAAAAAAATTACAGTACTAATTAAATCTAATTTATTACTCCTAGTATGAGAGATAAAATATGTAATAATAATAATAAAAAGAAAGTCAAATGGCTTTTATAGGAATACTTTGTACGTAATCTGTTTATGGTTATGAATATACTATTATCTCCTTCCTCAAAAAAAGAGAAAAAAAAGGACCATGCATGGACTGGCAGGGTTGGCCAACTCTTAAAAAAGAGAAATTTTGGGTGCAAATAGGTATGGGTATGGCTAACGTGGTATCCGTATAGCGCATCTGAGCTGTCTAAATATGGAACTGATGGCTCGGATTGAAAGGTACGAAACAAATTTAAACAAAAAAAAAAAGAAAGGAAAAAAATGTTTCAATCTGAGCCATTGATTGTATTATTTAGATGGCTCGAATGTATTGCACAAGTACCACCCGATTTCGTGATTTGCAACCAAAAATTTCTCAACCATGGGCTGGAGTAACACGGTTGTAGGGGAAAGCACGTGGAATTCAGGGGAAGCACGTGGAAAGTCTTCTCTCATTTTATCACATGCATGGAAAGCCTTTTCTCATTTTGGAAGCCATTTTTCCAGCCAGCAAAAAGTATGTCGTTCACACTTCACACCCATTTAACAAATTTTTGTGGCTCATCTCATGAATTTTTGTGACTCATATTTTATGATTTTAATGGCTCATTTTATTTGTGGGTGTACGGTATACCCGTAGCGAATTGTGTGGCTCATTTAATGAATTTCTGGTGGCCCAAAATATGAACCTCGTCTTGGTTTATTTTATGAACTAATAGATGTCCGAGCCTAAAGGCACATCGAAACATAATATAGTTTCAAATTAATCATTCTTACACAATTCTGATACCATCAAATTAAATTCTATAATTGCAAAATTCTTTTAAAAGTACGGGGAACACAGTTTCAACTTCAATTCCTGTAAGTGAACACAAGAACAATGGACGATTCAGATTTGAACTGTTCCATCTCGTTCAAGAGGTTGGACTGAAGAAGATCCGAACCCAATGAAAAAAGATGCAAAAAGAAAAAAGATGCAAAAAAAGGTTTCCCAATGAATCAATAATTTTTCAATTATCAATAACAACTTTTAGAAAATACTAGTGTAAAAGTCATAATTTTTTACATTTTTGGTTCTTTTCATTGAGATGCACGAATATTACATAAAAACCTAGGGCAGAACTAACCAACGCGAAATTTTTTTGAAAGAAAATAAAATCAAAAAGTTATGATCCACAAGTTGTTGGTTGTGAGAACACCCCTAATTAGTAAAATTGAAGCGGTCGATGGAAGGATATATAAGAGACAAAACTAATCCCAATTACCACGGTTGTAGGGGGAAATTAAGCACGTGGAATTCATTCAAATATCGAAAGTCTTCTCTCATTTAAACACATGGAAAGCCTTCTCTCACTTTGGAAGTCATTTTTCATGTTGACTTCGGACAGTTTGGGAGTCCAACTATTTTTGCATTTTTTTATTTTAGATTGGGAGTTATTGGTTTTGGATTATGGATGGAATAAATTATGAATCTGATAAAGTGTTTGGGAGATATATGCAGAATAGATTTTGCAACTGAGAGGATTATGCTCATATTCTCAAAGGGTGTCTATTATTTTAAGGAAAATAAAACATATTTTCTATTATAAGTAGCATAATATGGTTTTGGCCAATACATGTGTCCTCTAAAACAATAGAAAGGTATGCTGCATTTAGAAAGAACTTTATGTCTCTGTGCAGTCTCTGTGACTTCTCAATCTCTCAGATTAATTTCATGGATTGTCAGCAAAAAAAACTTGTTTTGGCGATCATTTTCCTTTTTGATTTCATAGAAAAAAGATAAAATGAATGAAAAGGTGCAAATCAGCAATACCGCCACACAAATACATCACGCAAGGGAATTTCATTCATCGGGTGACCTTAAATTCTTCAGAATGACACATATAAATCGACATTTGTTGGGGTACAAAAGTACATCTCTAGGATCCATAAAAGTAGGCCTTTTGTCACTTTGGGTGGGGAGGAGGAAACCTTGTTTGGATGGCAAAATTTAATGGCTGAATGATTAGAGGAACCCATCATCCAATAATCCTTGATGAAATTCCCAAGTATAGAATAATTCAAGAGTCTTATCGAATAATTTGCTCTCTTGCGGCCGGCCGAAGAACAGGTCAAAGAAGAAGACGAATATGTCATGAGAAAGAAGTGGGATGTTTTCAAAGATGGAGTCAATACCCAAGCATCGATCTCTAATGGAGGAGAAAATCTTTCTCAATTCACTCCACCACTTGTTAGGCGTATAATCTATGTTCGTAACCCTTTTTACTTGAGAGTACATTAGACTTCTTGACCCGATTTGCCCGTCGCAGCACGATGAAATGGTAATAGGATTTGGGTCTTGTGACCAACAGTGGCGTGGTCAAGAATAAGAAATACTGGGAGTACAATAAAAATACAAACTCGAGAAAAAAATTCCGTAACCAAATGATACGACAAGATGAATTAAACTTTCTTCATAAAAAAAACACTAGCAAAAAGTAACGTACATATCCATCAACCCGCCTTAGAGTTAATAACCTAATTTCCATTAACAATACTAACTATCATATATAGTCATGAACAAAACTGAGCAGGCCCTGAGCTAAAACCTATGTTGCAGTCCTCTCAAAATTTTTGAATTTTAAATGCCCCTCCTAGTTTTTTCCCCCTTATAATAGTCCAACAAAAATACCTCATTTTTTATTTTTGTTTTAAACCCTAAAAAATCAAGGCCGGCTTTAGAACAAAAGTTAGGGAATTGTGGCTGGGTAGGCGTCCCTAAGCACTACCTTGGGACAAGCTAAATCAATTAGGGGAAGAGGAAAGGTTGATAAAATTTAACAAATGTAATGTAGAAATGTGGAAGTCAGTGAGATCAAGTTGCGTCACTTGACCTATAGTAGCTCCCGCCCTTGATTCCACTCGTGTTTTTTTGAAAACCGACACTCTTGATGTTTTATCTGTTTTTAGTGGACTTATAATATGTTTTGTTGGGAAAATATCGATGTTTCTTTTGCATAGTATCACCTTTTTATACTGGTTTTTGAAGTAGGATTCCGAAAATTGAAAAAGAGAAGAAGGGCCATTGCTTACACCAAATCTACCATCAAGTTTTTCTTCTGGTGTTTTGTGTCAGTATCAAGACTCAATTATTATTTCCACATTCTTTCAAAATGTGCTTTATCGTTCATGTCATTTTCAGAATGTATGAAAAGATGAGAAATTTTTAGGTGCCGAGTAGGTACCACGTGGTGGTATCCGTCGGCAATCCAAGCTGTTCAAAACACTTTTGAACAGCCCATATTTCTCTACTCTCTCTCCGCTCACCCGACCACTCTCTCTTTCTAAAACCCAAACCGTCCAAAATTGTTTAGACGGTTGGAATGCCGACAAGATGTTACGTGTATGATACCCGCCCGGCACCCGAAAATTACATGAGATATTGCGGAGGGAATCAGAGTTGTTCAGCACTGAAGATCTTCTTTATTAAGCACAAGAGATAGTGATAGCCGATAGGACTTCGAAAGGTACTTTAGTTGGAGACTATCAGATAGAATACTAGTACTATTTATTGGTGGGCCTTGCTTTCTAGTTACTCAAGTGTTAGTATTAGTATTTCTTTCATTTTTGTTTTTCGTTTGATTGTGAGGAAAGAAAAGATCGAAGAAATTGAAAATTTGCAATGGCTTTTTCTAATGGCCTCTCCACAATTAACAAGTTGAATATTTCTACCACGGGTGGTGGTCCAGTGGTAAACAATGCATTCCCAAAAAGTTCCGGTTTAGGAGGTTGTAGGTTAGAGGCATGTGGCCGATAGAGGCATTGGTCCCTCACGTGCCAGCCGTACGTACGTAGGTCAGGAATCCTTATGTCTCGCTTAAAGATTGCTATAACCAGTCGTCCCCTCCACCCTTTTGACTAGAAATAAAAACCATATATGCTTCATTTTGTTCTATGTTTTTGAGTATCCATTGTGGTGTATATTATTGTGTTGCATGATGACAGTTAATTGTCAAACTTGTAGTCTTGCAATACAGACCACGATAGCAGGCTAGAAAAACAATAATGGATTTGGGGTTGTGTTCTGTTAACGTTTTAATAAGAGTACAAAGTATGCTTGTAGGAGGCTACAGACATAGTGCTTCCACTAAATGTACCTTCACCCTTTTCAATACATGGTGACTACGTACGTAGTCGCAGGAGGCCAACTAGTAGGGCGGTAAACGAAACGAGCAGCTTACGAGCTTGGCTTATTTAATAATTGAGCCGAGTTCGAGCTCGAGTTTTTGACTCGGCTCGTTCGACAAAAGCTTGGTTCGTTAAGGAAAGCTCGGCTCAATTAAAGTAGTTCGTTTAGTAAATAACTAAGCTCGGCTCGTTAAGGCTCGAGCTGAGCTTGAACTCAAGTTTCTGGCTCATTAAGTAAACTAGCCGAGCTCGAGCTTGACAAAGCTCAGATCGGCTCTTTTATAGCCCTACCAATCAGTATGCCCAATGATACAATTCAAGGGGAAAATAGGATATTTGTATTACCGATGAGGCTAGGAATCGAATCCTCTCTGGTAACTGTTTTGAACAGTTGCTAGAGTTGTCTCACAAGTGTGGATCTCGTAAAAATATTTTTCCGGAAGATATCCCATATTGTATTGTGAGAAAATGTTAAGACTAGTGTTCGTAACAGTTAGAGGAGCCCATTCCTTTGGACGATATGGAGAACGTGTTCACCAGCCAAATGAGGAAATGATTTATCCATTTCTTGCTCTATCTGTCTTCCATGCCCCCCTTTTATAAAAGAGTAGACTATAGTATCCATACATCTCTGAGGAGAACTAGTTCTAGTGCTTTTTTTCCCTGTTGACTTGGTCATTATCAAGAATTTGCGGAGGAATTTATGGAGCGAAACGAAAATGACAAGACGGTAACGAAGTGGCCTTTTCGTTTTGGAGTTTCAAAACTCTTGGGCACGGTTTTTTTAAAAATTTTCCTATCTATCTCTCTCCACTCAATACTTTTTGATTTCCTTATCATTTTACTTTCCGTTGTTAAATCTTCATCCAGGATTCTAACCCAACCTCAGGCAAAACAGATGCCCTTCGGCCTTCGGCAACTCTTTTTTTTGGCTTAAATCATTGGTCTAAATCATCCCATATTGAGTTACGTACGTACTTCCATCAAAAACCCAATAGACAAATGTGTAGGATCAAATCCCATTACAAACAGGAATACTCTAAATAGGGTGAGAAGGAAAACCGGGGATCCTGTAAGGGGGCCTATCCAGCCATTCATTTCGGCTCTGATTTTAATCTGAACAATGAACGACTCGGATGAATATCGGATGAATATGAGCTTAAATTAAATTAATCTAAGTCGTTGGCATCAAAATAGACTGGCGGATCGACCGCCCTACAGTGCAGGATTTCCAAATTCGAGAAGGAACCAACTAAGGCAACTACAATTAACTATTCCTGCATTTACAAAGTCCTACGATCTATTGGCATGCATACTTCATGCTACATGAGACTATATAATTATATATGAAATTATGAATAGAAAATGGAAGAAATACATCAAAATGGATCCTCATCTGAGCTTCATCATGAATCCATGCAGTCTTCGACCTGCTTTAAGAACAAACCTCTTTTTTTCTCTCTCTATCAGAACCTCTAGCAAATCACATGATCGGGATTCAGGTGAGTAATCTTCCTCCCTCACAGTCCCTACATCAGGATGGCGTATCGCAGGCTGTCGTTCACCATGAGGTGGTTCATGTCCGATATCAGAGTCAGCTCACAGGACACCCACGCTCCATCAGCCGCACTGATGTGAGGCTGGGAAAGGCATGAGACAAGGGAGAGCGGAGCTCGGAGGACACTGCAAATTACAGAAAAAGCCTTCCACCGCGATCGCCTTCTGTCCATGCCGTGTCCAAAAATGGGTAATTCAGGGCCATTTCTGACCCCAAACATGGTCTCATCGGCTACTCGTGGGCTCTTCTTGATCATGTTCCGCCTCATTGCCGCCAGCATCTGCCACATCTCTC
>BPLS01031781.1:10786-40357 GCA_019656275.1 Rhododendron kiyosumense | reverse complement strand
CGCAGCGCCCCATGCATGAAGTTCATATTTGAAATTTACATCCCAGACTAGGGTTAAATGTTTGAAGTTCTAGGAGCATACAATGGGTCAAGACTTACACCCACCCCACACCCCCCCTCCCAAAAAAAAAGGGTTAATTTAATATTGTGGTACTGGTGACTAACCCAATTCTCCAAGGACGACAACATATTTTCCTTCCCAAAATGACCTCAGGGATGCAATACATATTTGACTTCAAGTTTTGGGTATAGTCCATACAAGGTCTTGAAAGCAAATTCTTATGCTAATGTCCATGACTAGGCCACTAGGACGGCCTAGTGATGAGATTCAACTTCTTAAGGAGAAGATGAGGTGAAGCAAAGCTACTTGTTGTCTAAGAGGTAAGAGTGTGGATCGGAGTGAGAGCGCAGACGCAAAGTGAGTAGTGGAAGGCATTGGTTAAAGGAGTATGTGACAAGGTTAGGCTTTTCTTATTGTCTAAACGGGCTAAAGCATAAAATAAAAATAAAAAAAACAAATTTTGATACCTTTGAGAGATGTCCAATTGAGTGACCCAACATTAACCTCATCGGCTTGCTATGGAGTTCAGGGGGAAAAAAAGAAAAAGAAAAAATGTTGCATGTATCCGTTCTCCCTTCTACTTTCGGACAATATGAGACCTATGTGAAGATTACACTACACAGTCTACACTGAAGTAGTAGAAGTGTGAGTGGTGCTAAAGTTCCCTACCAAAAGGGTTCCCGACTTTTCGCCGGGTACATTTCGATCATCAGACGGTTGATTCGAGCTGTCCAAAAATTCTAAAAAAAAACTAAGTGGGCAATTGCGTGAATCAATGGCATCCAATATGTGTATGTGCTCAATCTAAACATTCCATATTTTTGTATATACTCCATCCGTCCCAATTTACTTGTCATTTTTTGGAGTTCATGCCACTTTTCAATTGATTATATGTTGTAATTTATAATATTTTAGGTGATTTTGAAAACATTGTATTATAGAACAAATCGAGATCTATCAAATAAGATCCATATTGAATATAAAATTCATTACCAATTTAAAGATATAACTAATTCTTTTTTCCGGTTGGAATAGAACTGTGACAAGTAAATTGGGACGGAAGGAGTATATAGTTTTTGGGTCGGGAACCGTATCATTAACGGAAGTGGTAATGGTAAACATAACTGTGGAAACAGGAAAGTAATGACTAGTACAGGTGAAGGTACAAACCTACACGTTTGTCAAAGCAAAAGAGTCTTGACATTGGGCAGGCTTCTTCACAAAAATGGTTCTCTGAAAGCGCTCTCTCTCTTTCTCTCTCATGTCAGAGTTTTCTGTGAAACTACAAACCTGGTAATGTCGAGACCGGGTACCGTACACAGTGACCATATTCTGGCGGGAATTTTGAATTTTTGCTTGAGGTCCCTTCAAAGTTCAAACCCCGTTTCCCCCCATTCTTGCATTTCACCAGCAGACTTATCTCAGGTGTGAATCTCTCTCTCTCTCTCTCTCTCTCTCTCTCTCTCTCTCTGTGAACTACTTTCCCCTTACTTCCATTTTTCTTATCTTTTCTGTATTTTCTTCCGAACTCCATCTAAATGAATTTGTTTCATGGACTTTGATGATTGCCTATTCAAAATTGTTGGAAATTCGCATTTAGGGTTTGTTTGGAACATATGAAAAGAAGAGAAAAATAGGGAAAGTTCAAAAATTTTGCACTCCCCTTTTTTGAATTGTTGAACTTTGATCATTGCAAACTGAAGTTATTGATAATTTCATGCCAGATGGCTTTGACATTGCTAGCTGCACTAAAATTTTTAGTCTTTTTGATACAGAGAAACTTCAGAAAAGAAGGGGAAAAGAAAGGGAGCACTGAAGCAAACATTGTAATACAATGACGAATAAGAAAAGGAAATTTCCCATCCCTGAACTTCCAACCCACGTCATCTTCAATATTCTCACGAGACTCCCAATCAAAACCCTGTTGGATTGCCAACTCGTTTGCCAAGACTGGCTTTCTCTAATCTCAGACCCTCACTTCGCCAAGACCCACCTCTCGAATTCCCCAATCAGCCTCTTGATCAAACCCATCGAACACCACCACCGACAAATCCGGCTAATTGATGTTAGCCTCTGGACCCTCCCTAACAGCCATCAAGCGGATGCCCAAATGATTTTCAAACCCAAAATGCACTACCAACTTAGTAAAGAGAAAATAGTGAACTCTTGCAATGGTTTGATTTGCTCTAAGGATGACTCTTTTTACATAACCAATCCTATCCTCGGGGAGTACATTAGCATACCCCTATCATCTCGTGTTGGGAAATATGATGATACCACCAGTGCTGTTGGCTATAGTCCATTGACTAACAAATACAAGGTGATACAATTCTTTCTTGAACAAGTTTCCTTCAACACCGTCACTATGGTAAGAACTTATGAGGCAGAGGCTGATATTTATACACTTGGTGAAGGGCCATGGAGAAGCTTAGGGAGGGTGCCTTACCATCTGCCTTGCTATCTGCCTAAGTACTCGTTCAATGCTTCCGTGAATGGAGCCCTTCATTGGCTGAATTTCACTCCTAATAGCCCGGATTTCATTCATTGTTTTGACTTTGGGAGTGAGGAATTTCGGGTTGTTCCGGAGCCTCGTGAATTTGGTTTGGAGAAGAAGGCACTTCTGAATAGTATGAGTGTGGGTGTGCTAAAAGATAGTCTGGCCATGTGTGATTGTTCTAATCCTCATCATGTTGAGATATGGATAATGAAGCACTACAACATTCAGGAGTCTTGGTGCAAAGAGTTTGTTATTGAGAAATCGGTGACTGTTGAGGGACAATATTTTACGGTAAAATATTGTGAGCCAATAATGATCCTAAAGAGTGGTGACATCTTGATGTTAGTTAACAGGAATGCTCTTCTGCAGTATGATCCCAAGTTTGGTAGTTTCAAGAATCTGAATCTGTTTGGAACTTAGGGAAAAGAAAAGAAAGGAAAGGAAAATAAAAGAATTTTCTCTTCCCTTGTTTGGTTAGAAGAGAAAGAGGGAAGAAAATAAAGATTTCTAGTAGAATGAACAGTAAATTTTCCTCCCTATTTTCCTCTCATTTTCCTTCTTCTTTATTTTCCTTTCCTTTCTTTTCCTTTCCATAGGTTCCAAACAGAGCCGATCTGCGCGGTTGGCCATATTCCAAGCTTTGTTTCCCCTGCAGATGTTGCGAAAGGTGAAAGATGCACGGTATAAATGTTTCCTTCCTTCCGTTTCCATGAAGTTTTATTTTCACCTGAAACTATTATGTTGTCATTCTTGATTAAAAACTACGCGTGTATCGTTTCTTACACAAAGTCTCTTCTCTATGTTATATCTACACAAGAATTCCTTTATGCCAAATGCATCTGCTATTTTTCAAATGTGTGAATTTTGATCTTGAACAAAATAATTGCTTACCTTCTAAAATATGAGGTCTTTTCTTGTTCTTTCGTTGTCCAACAGGAACAACACATAAACTTATTAGGGTACCCAACTTATTAAGTATGATGAAACATGGAAGAAGCATCAAGCCTTTTTCCTCAAGAAAAGTAATATTCCTGGCTGCCAAAAAAAAAAATTTGATTTTTGCTGTGCACATGTTGATCAGGGCAATTAGGAGTTCCTTCTGCCAGAGAATTTGATAGTGGAATAAGGACAGCCGGGCTCTGGTCTGTTGGGAAAAATGGAGATAGAAACTATGTGCTTAGTGCTGTCGTGTAGAGTCTGTTGCCCCTTTAAGGTTTTAATGCGCAAAAGGAAATGAATGATGGCCTTTGTATTGTCAAGCAAATTGTTTTTCATTGTGTAGAATTAGCAACTTGTAACAATTGTTTTCCATTCTGTTTTCCAGTATTTGGGGTCTCACCTTTCAAATCCATCTATGCTACTAATTAATCAGCTTATTCTTTGCTTCAAGTACTGGCCATACTAGGTATTCAACTTTCAATAAATTAACTCTGTGTAATCATCCTGCATCCCATCCTCGATGAGCCACACATCTATCTGCTCGGTTCTTTGGAAGGAACCATGAAGTACATGGTGGGTTCAGTAGTAAAGTGGGGTAACCTTGGATGTCGGAACTCCTCAGGTTTTATGTGGGTATAGAGCTAGTGATCTGGCTTTACGAAAACTTCATCTCCACTTGCCTTTCAAGATTTTCTCTACCTAGTAATGTGAAATCATGGAATACCTAATATTGGAATATAGGCATATTGAGAATGAGTTGGCATACATACTCATAAATTTTGATTAGTAGATGATAGAGAGCATGACAAATGGACTATCCCCGCTGTCAACTTACAATGCAGGTGTATTACAAGCGCAAACGCACCGAGATTTTGGACAGAATGTGGTGTGCTGCTCATAAGCAACTGCACGTTCATCGTAATCCAAATGATCCCTCGGGTGAGGAATGTCTGCTAAAGTTGAAGATGTTACCAGGTATTACAGAAGGAGATCCTTTGTATATGTTTGGTACGATGATATTGGTCAAGTGTGACACTAGGAAGGAGTTTATGGGACTGGCTAGTGATGAAATTAGACTTGCTTGGCTTAAGGAGAAGATGAGGTGAAACAAAGCTACAGTTCTTCCAGCAGGTATCGAGTTTATTGTTAGTTCATGTTGGTTTAGTTTGTCCAGTAATGGTTTTTATGTTTCGTTTTATACTTTAGATTTATGCACATGAAATCAATGCTGCGTGCACCGGCAATAGTTTATGTTGGCCACTCTTGGACCAATTTAGGGTTTTTTTTTTTTTATAAGTCTTACTGTGCAACTGGCTGTATTATTCGTGTATTAGTATTGTTACTTTACCAGTATCATATTCAAAAATAAAAAAATGTTAAAGAAAATATAAATAATTACCTGTCTTTTCCTATTTCCTTCGACCCAAGAAACCCATTTCTTGAGATTACAAGAGATTGCCATTATTTGTTTCGAGTAAAGTTAGAAAGCTCCAGCTGATAAAAAAAGAGAGTTAGAAAGCTCCTTTTAAACTGTGCATAAAACTTTTATCTCACCTAAGTGACTTTTTCAATTTGTTACCTTCCTAGGCTTCCTCGAAAAGTTAAGGATTAGTGATCCATTTTAGAAATTAGATGTGTTGAGTGGTTGAAACATGGCTTTTGATTAGTTAGTAGAATACTTAGACTCCATTATAGAAGCCACTTACAAGCATCGACAATTCCTTCTTGTATTCATGCATGAGCTCGATCTTATTTCCTCCTTGGTAAATTGTATTTGATTGCTAACAAAGCAAATCAAACAAATACAGGGCAAAGTTCACCTTACAAACGAAGTCTTCTTGCAAAAGACGAAGGGAGAAAGATCCAAACTGGTTTTTGCATTTATCAGATGGAATGGATGTGCAAAGGCTAAACTTTTAGGAAGGAACTGAAGTTTTTTTTTTTTTTTCTTTTCTTTTCTGAGGAAGACTGATTGCTGCAGTACTTCATAGCGTTGCCACGCAGGAGCTATTTTGAACAAACTAAGAAAGCCAGGCTTTCTGTCATGGCCATTTCAATTATGATAGCTTGTTCTATATGCTTGAACTATGGTGAATCCTATTGCTTTTCCTTTCGGTCTTTACTGTGTCACCGCAAGCAAGGACTGGAGGAACCTTCAACTTTTGGGGTTTGGACATTGTTTGCAGAAGTTTTTTTGAACTGATTAATAGTGATCTCTCTCTCTCTCTCTCTCTCTCTCTCTCTCATTAAAATCCAAGTGCTTGAAAGTGAACTAAAGAGCATGTATGAACTTTATGAGGAATGGATGTATCTCGTGATGCAGTTTGTTTTAATCAGTGGTAGTTTTAGTTATCTTTTTCATCCCGTGAATTGTAACGCTGAAGTTCCTGTCTTTTACTTGAAAAAACAGAACACAATTGTTTTTTGGCCCGAGAACGCATCTGTTTGCCAAGAACTCGAGCTTCAGTTGGTCCTGCTCAATGTGCTCATGTTTCCCGGGGAAAAAAATAATACCGAGGCAATACAGTTTCTGTCGTTGTACTGGTGAATTCCTCGAAAGCAAGTTATTTTGTTATAATGTTAGAAATGGTAACCATCAAGTAAGCAGTTTTTGCCCTGATTAACAGCTTATCATAGTTAACAAATTAAAACAAGTCATCAGTGTATCGAATACCCAGCTTGTGGACTTCCTTTTAATCAGACGCTGGTAATCAGAAATTATCCGAACATTCGATAGTACTGGAGTTCCAGCAAACAAACACGAAGCAAAGCAAAACCCTCAAGAAAAAGGAAGTTTGTCAAGCAATGGGTAAGTATTGTAAAAACCCAGAACTCCCAACCCGCATTGTTGTGCGGAAGCGAACAAACAGACGGTGATTATGAATATCGAATTGAAGAACAAAAACAAATGTGCGAAGCAAACCAAACGTGAGAGAATGAGAGAAACATACAAAAGGAGAGAGAGAGACACAGATAAATGTGGCTTGGCCTTACTTTGGAATGTAAACCTAGTCCACGGGCAGTCGATCGATGGAATACGAATGCTCGAAGAGCTACAAAGAAGAATCTGCGGAATTCTTCTACCAAAAGCCAAAACAAAGAGGCAACTCTCTCAAACCCTAATCCAATGCCTAATATTTGCTCTCACACCAATTAAGAGGCATAACAAGTGTATTTATACCTAAAGAC
The DNA here is from genome assembly GCA_019656275.1 of Rhododendron kiyosumense. Classification (NCBI taxonomy): domain Eukaryota; kingdom Viridiplantae; phylum Streptophyta; class Magnoliopsida; order Ericales; family Ericaceae; genus Rhododendron; species Rhododendron kiyosumense. Next base: position 33,672 of record BPLS01031781.1, on the reverse strand, counting down.
AAGTTGCCTACCAAAAGGAAATCTAATTGGGTTAGGAAACCCTCCAAAAACCCTAAAAACGGACGCTTTCTGCGTTCCTAATTGGGCGGCCCTTAATTTGGCCGCCCGGGCCAAAAGTTCACAGAGTGACGATGAGCAGAATTCGTGGAATACAGCAAGGTGTACTAACGCTCTATCTGTATAGTCACATGACTAATATTATACTCCCTCCTAATATAATCGATCACTTTGTCCAGCACCATGTCCGCATCTGCTTCAGGCTTTATTTTGACATGGCAAGCCAACAGAATCTTTCCAACTGTGATGGCCCAAATATGCAGCTCGTGTACGGCGTCCACTTCATCCATTTCACATAAACCTTTCTCGAGCTTTGTAGCGTCAATCTCCCGAGGCGTGCTCTCCATCAATACGTCCAGTATGTTCCGGAGCATTTTGATAGTTGTCCCCAACACAATGACGGAAAATATGAGGGTGCAAACCGTATCAATAATTTTCCAATTTGGTTTATACCATATCAAGGCTCCCCCAATCATGACTCCGACGCTCTGAATGGAATCCCCCAGAACATGGAGATAAGCTCCTTGTACATTGATGTTACGTTTTTCCTTTTCTTCTTTCTCACTGCTTGGTTTGTTTTTGTCTTGGGAATCTTGCTTCAGCAGTGGTTCGAGCATATCTTCCTCATGAGCATGGCCATGCTCCTCGTGACTAATGGGATGAGTGGTAATCCGCACCCCATGCCTGTGAACTTGGCTGTTATCATCATGATCATCGTGGCTGTGGCTGTGGCTGTGACCGTGACTGTGACCGTGACCCACATGACTCTGACCATGATCATGATCATGACCCCCATGGCTGTGGTCATGACCCAACAAGACAGTCATGGCTATATTTACCAGAAGACCAAAAGCAGCAACAATAAACATAAGGAAGCCATTGACTTCTCCCGTGTCGTTAATAAGCCTTAGAATGGCTTCATAAACTAAAATCCCAGCGAGCAGCCATATGAGCTGGATGGAAACCAAAGCACCAAGAATCTCTATCCGAAAGAACCCATAAGTCTGACGAGGGGTTGCTTCCCAGCCTGCTGCCCACAAAGAAAACAATGAGATAGCAAAAGCTGCAACATCTGAAAGCAAATGTGCAGCGTCAGTCAAAATGGCAAGACTGTTGGCTTCGATGCCTCCAGCTACTTCAACGCCCATGAAGACAACACAGAGTGCAACTGCAATGAAAAGCTTCTTCATGGAAGCTGCCCGTTCTGCTGCATCCTTGGTGATGGTTACAGCATCTGAGAATCCACAAGGAGCTTCTCCACAGAGTTTGCTCCCTCCAACGCTCTTCTCTCCACCAGAAACTTCACCACTAATCTCAATAATCTGCCCATGTTGATGACTACTCTCTTCCATCTGAATACAGAAGAGTAACACAACCATCAACTTCGAGTTTAATCAGAGCACAAATTAGTACGACTGCAAACAAAGCTTCAATCATAGATGAAACATGTTTACTCATAAGTTAAAGATGTTTACAATTTACATAAGAAAATTACCTGTCAAATGAAATAGTCCAAGTAACATATTTCCAAACATATTAACTCCTCTCCTTTAGATTTTCCAGTTTTATGCAGTCTAAATATCGATAATTTCACTTTGCCCATGAAACAATATCGATAATTTCACTTTGCCCATGAAACAAATTTGTAAAGTAAATACAGAAAACCAATAGTGATATAGAAAACCAAGTATTTATTTTCCTGCATTAATAATACATATAAATTGACTTGTCCCAAGCCTCCCAACAGTGTCATCTCCTGATTTCCATTAAAAATGTATGTCATGTTGTAGCCACGTGTGTATCTGTATTCATGATTCTAAGGGGCCGAGCTATTAGTGCTAGAGTAACCACAATAATTCATCAAACTGGCGGATGTTGTGCAGGAAGGAGGTCTTTAGTGCAGCGACCCATTATCAGAGGAAGGCAATCAGTTAGAGGTGATTCTCACTATCCACGATCGAGGCAGCGATGTCTATGTCAACTGTCATCCCTTTCCCCGAAGTCTTGCTCTGACTTGGTTTGCATCATGCTCTGTAGTCCAAGGTCATGCTCCAACATGTTATGATCAATCTTTGCTACTCTAACATAATTTCCACCAGCAACTTCCGTGCACATATACAAATTCATTCTCCATGTTTGGTTCAGCCTCGCAACCCTTCGTGGGTTGATTAATATGGCTTAAAGGTATCTCTTTATTTCCCTGTCTCACAATTCTTGACTTTATGAAGGAGATTTTTTTATGTGTACAAAAAAGAAAGAAGCAATAGTTGCAGACACCATTTTTCTAATAAAGACCACCAAAACTTAGGAGAAGGACACGAGTTTCATTTACTTGAGGCCTTGACAGTTGACACCTTAACAGCACTTACAGTAGAACACCAGCAGTAGAGTGAAGTAGAAAAAAATGACAAATCGGAGTTAGTTAAGCAATGCGACAAGAAATAAAGGCGAAGGACACGAGTTTCATTTACTTTAATATCACGAATTTGAAGCACATCTTACTATAATTTCCCATTTTTAAGCATTTTATTGAGAATCCATACCTCAAATCCAAGCCCCCGGGATGAGAGAGAGATTCGAAGGTGCTCCAATTGTGGTTTTGTTTGGATGGATTTGAAGCTCTAGTTGCGTAGAACAACTTTTCCTCTAGCCTTTTTGTGAGATTCGCGAATCTTCAGATTTTTTAGTTGAACAAAGGGGGTTTGTATGAAGTGGAGCTGGTAGAGAGAGAGACGACTGAGAGGGGTCAACGGGGAAAGAGAAAAAAAGAAGATAGAACCACCGAGTTCGCTGATCAGGAATGCCGCCTTCCCCTATTTAAGTGTAAAAATTACACTCTAGTACCTCTAAGAATCAATTTTTTGCTCCAACATCTAAAATGTTTAAGTCAATAAACTTCGGCCCCATTTTAGAACACTTTATTAAAAAATAAGTATTTATTTTACATTTTCAAATTCAAAAATAATGTAAATGAAAAAAAAAATTTCAATTTTTTGGTACCATATTAAAGATCTCATTAAGATCTATCAAACAAGATCCATATTGATAAAAAAAATTATTTGCATAAACACATAATTTTTAAATTTAAAATTGTCTTCTTAAAAAATAAGAATTTTTTTTTCGGAAATGGGGCCTTAAGTCTCCCAAGAGCTAGCAATCAATAACAATTACCCCATTATTAAAAAAAAAATATCTCCATTACATGTGAGTCTCATTCACGCAATCCGGGATGCACAAACTTGGGCTCCATTAACCGAAGGGAAAATTTCAAAAAAGCCCCTGAACTTTCTGACAATTTGCAAAAAAGCACCTGGACTTTCACTATTAACAAAAAAACACCTGAACTTTTCTGACAACTTGCAAAAAAACACCTGGACTTTCACTATTAACAAAAAAACACCTAAACTTAGCATTCCGTTAACAATTAGACCCCTGCAGTCCAATTTTGTCAATTTGTAATGGATGGAGCTAACGGAAGGCGTTAACTTTTTTTTTTTGTTTACTTTTTACATTTAAAAATTACTTTTTACTCTTTCTTTCTTTATTGGTAAATATATGTGCAATAAAGTTCTTTTTTTTCTTATTATTTATCGAAAATTACTTTAACCTTATTTTTTATTTTCAAATTTTACATCCACCACACCCCCCGCCCCGCCTTTTTTTTCTTATTAGAATCGACTCCACACCACCAATTAACCCCACAACCAACCGCCAAAGCCTTAGCCACAATTTCAAAAATTCAAAAGTTCTTTTAACCTCCTCTTTGTAACCTTTTCTCTTTTTTTTTTTACTACTTTTACTTCCAAAAATTACTTTTAACTCATTCTTTTTTTAGTCATAAATAAATATGCAATAAAATTCTTTTTTCCTTACTCTTTTCCAAAAATTATTCACCCCCATTTTTTAACTATTTAGGAAAATTATTTTAACACCCCCTGCTTCCCCGCACCCAGCCCCATTTTTTTTTTTTTTTGTTACTTTCAAATTTAACCCCACAACCAACTAATAGAGGAATTTTGGGTTTCTCCAAACTGGTCAAATTTAACCCCACAATCAACTGATAGAAGAATTTTGGGTTTCTAATAAGAAAAAAAGGGGGGGTGGGGGGCGGTTGGGGGAAGGTAAAATTTGAAAATAAAAAATAAGGTTGAAGTAATTTTCGATAAATAATAAGAAAAAAAAGAACTTTATTGCATATATATATTTAACAATAAAAAAAGAAAGTAAAAAGTAATTTTTGAATGTAAAACTAAAAAAAAATAAAAAGTTAACGCCTTCCGTTAGCTCCATCCGTTACAAATTGACAAAATTGGACTGCGGGGGTCTAATTGTTAACGGAATGCTAAGTTTAGGTTTTTTTTGTTAATAGTGAAAGTCCAGGTGTTTTTTTGCAAGTTGTCAGAAAAGTTCAGGTGTTTTTTTGTTAATAGTGCAAGTTCAGGTGCTTTTTTCCAAATTGTCAGAAAGTTCAGGGGCTTTTTTGAAATTTTCCCTTAACCGAATATACTTTACACCCGTATGTGCACACGTACACATAAGAAAAGTCCATGACTCACTAATTATTGGTACAATTACACGTAACCATTTTATTAAATAAAATAATTCAAATTAGAGATGGGTCTTTGCACCTTGGGTTGGGAGATAAATACCCGATCGGGCCCAACTCATCTGACATAAATCGAAATGAGTTAATTTTTTTATAGGAACTCGTTTGCGATTGAATAAATATGTATTATGTATTGTGAGGGGTTTTTTTGGTAAGAGATATAAAAATAATCAATGTAAAAGTAGAGGTTGTTATATTTGATTATGAACTAAATGGATAATTAAATGTTGACGTGACACATTTTGGTTATTGATTTTGATTATTACCATTGCGGATGCTCTAATCTCATTACCTTATCAGACTCTCCATTGTGTGATGGCATGAACAATGCAACTCACAGATGAAATTCGAGATCAAAATTAATCCAGTAAACAAAATATATTATTATATATACTAGGGGTTTAATTACTTAAATTAAAATTTTCAGTTGCGAAGTGATGAACTAGTTGGAATATTATTATTTATCGATTACGTAGTCCAAGTCATGTAGGAGCTCGATGGTAATAGTATTTTATTTGAGTTGACATTTGAGCTTCATGTTTAATTACTATTCGGAGAAGTTAAGAAAAGATGATATTATGATTATTTGGAGAAGTTAAGAAAAGATGATATTTTGATGTAGGTTTGTATGTCAACTTTGCCAAGTAATCAATTTAGAATGTTTTTCAAGAATTCTACAAAATTTATTTTTTAGAATCTACAGCTTTTGATGAGAACCGCAAAATTGGGGAAAAAATTCTCAAAATTCCAAAGCTAGGTTTGGAAAGCTTTCGGAATTCTGAAAAACAAATTTTCAAAAAAAGAAAAGAAATTTTCATAATCTTGCAGTTGCAACAAACATGTTTCTCAATTTTTACTAAACTCTGGAATCTAAAATATCTACAATAGTTCATGTAACAAGCGACGGAAAATGGCAACGAAATTCGTTTTGGTCACAAATTATACACATTAGCGACAAAAATAATTTCGTCGCCTTTGGAACAAAATTGGCGACAAAATTCTAATTTCGTCACCTTGTCACCAATTTGTTACAAAAGGTGACAAAAAAGTAATTTTGTGGCCAATTTTGTTACAAAAGGCGACAAAATTGTTTGGTCGCCAATTTTGGTACACGAAATTATTTTTTCGTCGCCATGTGTACATTTGTGATGAAATTAACTTAGCACGTTATTCATGAATAAATATATTTATGACGTCGAAATTTATTGAAAGGTTGCATATAAAAAATTATTGTAAGTTAATTTTTTTGCTTAACGTGTATTTTTCTTCTAACGTGTATATTAATGTTAATGGTATACCAGATGATTTGAACTAATATTAATTCTGTACAGCAAGGTAATGAGGTTTAATAGATGAATTTTATGTTTTAAAGTTAATTGAAAATATAACAAATAAAAAAATGACAGATCTCTATCTTAGTTATCACATTTGACAATAATGAAATCAAAAAGTACCAAAAATAACTATTAAACGTAGATATTATATATTAGTTACCTCCATCCTATAACTAATGAAAAGTGTGTAGTGCGATTGGTCGAAGCTTTGCGCGCGCATGTTTGATTGGCCAGAATGCACCCAGGAGGCACAAGAAGTGGGGTATTAGAGACCAAAAAAAAAATTGATGACGAAATTTTTTTTCGCCAATTGTTACATTTGGCAACAAAAGATTTCGGCGCAAATGAATAATTGGCAACAAATTTTTTTCGTCACCACGGTCATTGGCGTCCAACATTCGCTGACGAATTGAAAGGTGGCGACAAATTTTTTTTCGCTACCTATTATTTTGACGAGGAAAGTCATTTATTTGGTGACAAAATTTTTTGTCACCTATTACATGTTTTGTTGTAGTATCCGTACGTAGTAGAATCTGAAGCTAAAGTCTAAATTTTTTATCCATTACTAGCGCAACTCCGCCGAGAACTCCTTGGTTGATCCCAATCATACATGTGAATGACCGGAGGGAGCAGGAGTTTGTACAACTTGAACATGAGAAAAAGTGTGACAATAAATTAAATACTTACATACTCCACCAACGTAGGACTAGATATAGATTTCTTTATGTACAGCCATCCAGAATCCACCTCATTCCATTCCATCATTGGATGTAGTAATATTTTTTATCGGGGAAAGAAAATTATATTGATAACTCGAAAGAATACATCTGGGTGATGATGCATCATACTTAGACAGAGATGGAGATGAGTCATTCCTTAGTAAAAATTGATTGACAGATTTAGAAAATGGATTTAGTAATATTACTAGTTAGTCAACTTATTTTGGGTGTAAAAATACAGGTTTTTGGATTCTAATGAAAATCCTTCTGAGGGGTTGTTTGGGAGCCGGATTAGAGGCTGTTTGGGAGCCAAATTGTGGGTTCTCATTCTGCATTTTGCGGATTTTCCCAGTTACCAAGGGTGGAAGTACACCCACCATGGGTTGGATTGTAGCCCAGGTCCACTTTAGAAACCCTTCAAAAAAAAATTATAATATCTAGTTTTTACTAGTAGCAGAGTCACGATTTTGATCCGAATGGGGCCAGCTTAATAGTTATAACTTTTTTATCGGAACGATACTTATTATATCATAAAGTGTTTGCTTTCCAACACATCAAATTTGTACATTTAAATAATTTTAGCCTAATATTAATGTAGTTAAAATATACCAATCATTTGGCTTTTTTTATAAGCTATTTCAACAGTCAAGTGTTTATTTTTTATTTATGAAAAAATTGAGAATGTAAAATAATTGATTTTTTTATCAAATTAAACAAAAATTATTAAGATTATAAGTACTTACATGAATAATTATCAATAATATTCAAAATCAAGTATATAAAATAAAAAAAAATTAAAACTCTAGGTCGGGATCCTGGGCCCCAACATAGCTTCACCCTTGGTTTTTGGAAGCTCTAGAATATCCTTGTGAAATATGTAGAGTTTTTTGTGAGAATTAATCACATGTGTAAGTCCAGAATTATCTTTGAAAATATCTGTGTACTAGAGCTTTCCAATGTTTCCATGGAGTAGTATAAATAGGAATAGGTTCTAACCATTTTGTACCAAGCCAAAAAAACTTGAGTTCAAATATAATACAAACACTCTCTTTTCCCACTCTTTAATATTCTCCCTTCTCCAAAAATCTTGAACATATTTTAAAATACGCGATATGTATTTGATACGAGTGATACAATTGAAAAAAATTTGCCCACCTGAAATATTTTTTTGATTAGCCCATGATAAAATCAATTCCTGGTTCCACCCTTGCCAGTTACTAATGCATTATGTCAGCCCTGGATGAGCTTTTTCATTCTTATTTTGAATTATGTTTTCAAATTTATAATTTATTTTAAGCATTATCCTTAAAATACGTATTCATAATCTATTTTGAGCATTATCCTCCCACACACTACTATATTGCAAAATCTATTCTGCACATCTCTCAAACACTTATCAGATTCCTAATTTATTATGGCCGCAATACAAAATTAATAACTCACAATCCAAAATGCAAAATGCACTAATAATTAGGCTCCCAAACGGGCTGGTAATACTTTGTACGCAATCTGTTTATGGTAACGAAATTGTGAATATATTCTCCTCCTCCAAAAAAGAGAAAAAAAAAAAAGACCATCGGCTGGCAGGGTTGGCCAACTCTAAAAAAATGACCATGTTTAATTTTAATTTTATTCAATTTTTTTTTTTCGCTTTTGTAAGTTTTGGCCCAAATTTTAATGTAATATTGGTTCATCTCGACGAGGAATCGGGAAAGTAAAAAATTATGACTTTTACACAAGTATTTTTTGAAATACTCCCATTCAAGAAAATGTCCAAAGAATTGAACTTTTGAGTTTTTTCTTGGATATTTTTCAAAATACTTGTGTAAAAGTCATAATTTTTTCTACTTTTTCCGATTCCTCTTGTCGAGACAAACCAATGTTCCATAAATGTTCGGTGCATAACTAACAAAATACGAAGGAAAAAAATTGAATGAGAACAAAATAAAAAAATTGTAATCCATAACTTATTAGTTAGTGGAAACATCCCTAATTAAAATAGAAATGGTAAATGGAAGGATGGGAGACGTACAAAACGAATCCAAATTACCACGGTTGTAGGGAAGAAGCACGTGGAATTCATTCCACTATGGAAAGTCTTCTCTCATGTTAGCACATGGAACTCCTTCAAATCTGGAAGCCATTTTAATTGCATGTTGACTTCAGGCCTAATTTGGGAGCCTAATTTTTATTTATTTTTTTGTATTTTCCAGTTTAGATTGTGATCTTGCCATGGCTTGCTACTTTCGGGTTTACCGCTTGTTAGACATGTAATCTATGTTTGTAACCCTTATACTCGAGAGTACATTAGACTTCTTGACCCAATTTGCCTGTCGCAGGTCGATGAAATGATAAAATGGGATTTGGGTCTTGTGACCAAGAGTGGCGTAATTAGGAATAAAAAATACTTGGAGCACAATAAAAATACAAAGTCCAGAAAAAAAACCAAATAATACGACAATATGAACTTTTTTTTCATAGAAAATTAACACTAGCAAAAAGTAACATATAGCCCACCTTAGAGTTAATAACCTAATTTCCATTAAGAATACTAACAATCATATATAGTCATGAACAAAAGTTAGGAAATTGGTGGCTGGTTGGGCGTCACTCATGAGCACTACCTTGGGACAAGCTAAATCAATTAGGGGAAGAGGCAAGGTTGATAAATGTAATGGATAAATGTGGAGGTCAGTGAGGTCAAGTGGCGTCACTTGACCCATAGTACGTAGCTCCTCCCTTGATTCCATTTGTGTTTGATGTGAGTGAGTTATCGTAAACTTATAAAAAATTAAGTTGGTTTTGTCCTTATTTGGTTTTTTTTTTTTTTACTTTTGTTAGTTTTGCGCCTAATTTTTGTGAATTTTTGATTCGTCTCAATAAGAGGAATTAGAAAAATAAAAAAAATTTACTTTCACCCAAATATTTAGAGAAATAACCATTTTTTAGCAAAATAAGAGAAATAACCACCTAGTTGGAAGGCGGCGGCGGATGGCGACGGTGAGGTTCAACGAAGAAGAACAGGCGTGAGGGAACAGGCAACGGTGACAGGCGCGAGGGAGGGAGAGAACAGAGGTGAGGGTTGAGACTGAGAGAGAACGAAGTTATTTTTATTTACCAGAAGAGAGAGAACAACGTTATTGGGAAGAGAGAGGAGATGTTTTAAGTTTTAATCTGAGCCCTTGGTTTCAATGGCTGAGATAGAGTGTCACAATTTGTGTTAAATTTTGTGTGGTAGGAACCGGTCCAATATATACACACACACATACACAATTTGTTTTATAGTACAAAGTTGACACATACAATTTGTTCTTATTTGATAAATTTCAATTTGTTCTATAATACAAAATTATCGAAATCATAAAAGCATTATCTTTTGAAAAATGTGAGCAATAGACAAAATAGATAATTGACAAAAGAAAAAAAAAGGGAGGGAGGAAGTATTTACGATCATCTTGTCGTCATAACCATCAAGTAAGCTGTTTTCTTTTGATCTTAGTGACAACTTTTAACTGGTCAATGAATTAGAATACACCCAACTTAATTGTGTGACCTTGTTTTTTTATTCATCATAGACATTGGAAATAATACTGTATTAAATTTTCAACATTCATTGGTACAAGTAAAACAGGGAGGCCTTGGTACTGATGTATCAGCTGGAGAATTCGTTATGCCAAGTTTTGAAACACCAAAACCATTTGACGAAAGAACACAGAGATTTTCCATCAACTGTGGTTTTTTTTTTTTTTTCCGGAGATCTTCAATGTTTAAAATCGTTCAAATAGATCCTCTCCACTATATAAAATGAAAAATTAGATAATTTTGTTAACGGAATAAGGGGAAATGACGATTTTACTCCTAAAAAATCACTCACACTGACCTCTCATCTATAAAAATTATTCACTTTCTGACCCCTTCATTTTAATTAGAGGCTGGGGCACACGCGATGTATGTGTAAGTCGGATTTTCATAGCGTTTTTGTAAAAATATTTTTCACTTATTGTTTGATCAAGTTTTCACAAATGTTGTGAAAATCCGACTTGTACACGTATCGCGTGTGCCCTAGCCTCTAGACCTGAAGGTCTAAGAGCCCGTTCTAAAACTCCTTCTTAAAAATAAGTACTTATTTTACATTTTCAAACTAAAAAATAATGTAAATAAAAAATAATTTTTTGATTTTTTTTGCACCGTATTAAAGATCTCAATGAGATCTTTCAAACAAGATCCATATTGTATATTTTTAGATTTCAATAAGCCCATCATTTTTTAGCTTGAAATTGTCTTCTTAAAAAATAAGTACTTATTTCACGTTCCGGAAATGGGACTAAGTAGAACAAAAAAATCTTCAAAATCCATACTGAAACCGAATTTGAAATAGGAAATAAGAACATCCTGAAGGTCGAAGTAGAACAAAAAAAATTTGCAAAACTCATACTCAAAATCTGCAGAATAGCTTCCCGCTAAGGTGTTTCTTAAACTAATATCATTTCTGGATTGACATATTAGCAATCAAGACTGTTCTTGATTGTTTCAATACGGAAATTAACTAAATGGGAAGATTTCATGGGTTAAAATTACAGACAGATTTGGAAAAGGTAATTCGGAAAGCAGTCATAGCAGTCAATTTTACCTAATTAACTTTTAGAGGCACACTTACGCATCACGGTCCTGCTTTGAGAGAATTACGAATCATTTTCTCTCCCAATAACTTTTAGCAGCAATTGGAAGATGGAAATAGCAGATTTGAGAAGGAGAGAGAGGGGTGGGGTGTGGGGAGCGGTTGAGAGAGAGAGACATGGAGGTGTGGGGAAGTGGCGGTTGTGGAGAGAGAGAGGGGCCGGAAGGTAGCGTGACAGGGGGAGAAGGTAGCCTAGATGAGAGGGTATTTTTTTTTTTTTAAGAAAAAATAGGAAGTGAAGGAGTAATAACTTTTTTAGGTGGTTTTTTTTTTATGCTTAAATGTCCAAAATATCCTCACAAATAACTGTTTTGTTTTGTGTTTAACGGGCACTTGTGGAAAGAAAAATACATGACAAAGGGAGGAGACACCAAAGGGTGCTCTCCCTTTATATATTAGAATAGATAGATGATCTTTTTAACAGAAGAGTACTAATTGGTTAACGGTTATAATTGAATGGGTCTGTATGGACGATTTTAAATCTTTGTGGAAAAAAAAATGATAGTTGACGAGTCTCTGTGTACCAAACCATTTTTTTGCAGAATTTGCTTCCTAATGGTCATGACACTATGCGTCCACTCATGCTCCGCCGTGTATGCACTAGGTGAGACCTAGGCCAAGCTGACAGTGTTGAGTGGTCGAGCAGCTTGGCATCGGGACCTACTTCATGCACACAGGCCTAGCATAAGTAGAACCCTGATATGATGGAAAAATTATCGGGTACTACCACATGGTACCTCAACATTTTTATCCATCACAAATTTACGTGGAATCTAAGACTTAGTATATAAATCCAACATGAATTTGTGACAAAGAAAGGTGTTGGGTGCGGATCAAAAAAAAAAAAAGGTGTTGAATCACCATGTGACGTTGCCCCAAAACCATTGAATAATTACTTGACACGATGCCATGGTAATCAAAAGTACTTCACACTGTGTTTGGAACTTTGAGAAGTGAAAGAATGTGTATTTTTTTTTTTTTACTCTCTACAACTCTTAAATTTGTTAGAGTATTCGCACCCATCTTTTCAAATTTTGGTCCAAATTATACCTTAAAAATTCACTTTTTACTTTAGCTAGCCACTTTTATAATGTCTACTACATCAAACTCTATATCCAAAAACTATCCCAATAAAATTTTGTATTTTTATCTAAAAACCATTCCAGCTGGCTTTGTAAGCTCTAGGCATTGGTATTGTGACAGCTCATGATAGGCAGAGAAGTTTCAAATGAAAAAGTAAAACATTAAAGAAATATATAAGTAGCAAGTGAACACGAGCTCGTTTTAAACAAAGAGTGACAGGAGCAATTGTAATTGGTAGCGAGTTTGATGCCGCACCAATTTCGGACATTTGCTTGTTACTTTATCAAGAAGAGGTGTTTAACGAGAGAGATGCAGATGCTCTTATTCCCTTCTTTTATTTGTCTATGGAATTATGAAGTTCTTGTCTTTTTACTTGAAAAAGCAGAGCACGTTTGTTTTTTGGCCCGATTACACTTTTTTTGGTTAAACGAAACTTTCATTAAAAGAAATTAAGATAGTAAATCCAGGGGATATTTCATCCCAATAGAATTCGTATAAAGTAAATTAACAATACATAAAGAAATATGAAGATAGAAATACATCTTTCCCACTGAAACTGAAGCATCAGTTGCAAGCCCCACTGTCCTCTAATTCCCCCTTGTCTTTAGTACTCTGTATTTCAAAACTAACACATAAACTCCGCATAGGATTCAGAATAAATTGCACAATTTGATCTGTTAGTGGTCAATTGAACAAGATTATAATTTCCTTTATCTTTTTCTTCCTTTTCATTCTCTGCACATAAGTGAACTAGTGATTGCCATGACGCAACACATTGCGAATGCGACTGAAATAAAGTACTCCCTCCGTCCCAAAATCTTTGTTCTTTTTGGAAGTGCGTGTCATTTTTCAATTGATTATATATTACCATTTATAATCTTTTAGGTAATTTTAAAAACTTTGTATAAAAGAGCTTATTAAAATCTATCAAATAAGATCCATATTTGATATAGAAAATATTACTCCTATAAAATAAAAAAGATAGTCAACCTTTTGAGATTTTCAAAAAAAAGAAAGAAAACCAAGAATTTGGGACAAAGGGAGTATCATTTTCCACCAATTTCCACCCATCTCTGAGAGAAATTTTTGGGTGCCAGATGGGTACGGGTGATGTGGTGCCCGAACAACACATTTGGGCCTTTCAACAGTGTATTGGACGGCCCAAATTGAACCGCCCTCTCTCCTCTCACCCCAACACTCTTTCTCCTCTTCCCTTTCTAATTCCGAGCCATCCAAAACCGAAATAGATGGCTCGAATTCGCCGAGCGGGGCACCACGTGGTACCCGCTGGAAGCTGGGGCGTTGTTGTCCCCTTAGGGCAGCAGCTTGTGACTGTGCCCAAATTTTGGGCCCACTCTGGTCTTGCTTCGATGATCGAAAGTGTTCACTTCGTAGAGCTCTTCGAGTAGAATAGTTATGCAAAAAATTAGCTTAATTGGATATCATTAAGTGTTTGATCGGAAACCATATAACTCTCGGTCCATGGGTTACAATGGATTTGATCCAGTGTTTCGGATCCATTCTTTTCAAGATAAAAAAGTTCTAATCAGGCACTTAATGATATCTAATTAGGCTGATTTTTTGCATAGTTGTTCTAATCGACGAGCTCTACGAAGTGAATGTTTCCGATTATCGGAACGAGACCGGAGAGGGCCCAGAATTCGGGCACAACCGCAAGGTGCTGCCCCTAACAGCCCGTTTGGATGCGGGGAAAGAATTGGGGGTATTAGTTAATAAGGGGATAAGATAATAGGGGTATTAGTTAATAAGGGATGACCCACATTAATGTGATGTTTATGGAGGGAGATTAAATAGTAGGTTGTTTGGATGAGGTATTAGAGAAGGGAGATTAAATAGTACGACGTTTGGATGGAGGATAAATTGGGGGTATAAGGAAGGGCGGATGATGTAAAAAACTGTTAAATGACTCTTTCGCCCTTGTGCAGTATTAAATTAGATTATTCATTAAATTCAATATATAATTGTGAAATTCAACCTTTATTTTTTTTCACACATAATTAATCAAAAATTATTTAACTAATATAATTATATAAAATAAATAAAATATTAACATTTCATTTTTTAAGTGCTTTATTATATTTATGTTATATTTTTAAAAATTATGAAATTTTAAAATGTTAAATTACGTACCTATTATTTGGATAAAATAAATTTAGTTTATCTTGAAAATGTTTAAACCAGATATTTGTTTGAAATGTTTAATAAAAATACTTAATAATGTTTAAAGTAGGAAATTTTATCATTTTCTAAAAATGTTTAATAAAACCGAAATTAAGTGTTCCTGTGCTTTTAAGTGTGGATGATGAGTGTTTCAAATTTCAACCCGTTTGAATCGGTGGAAAAATTTTATTTTTCTGATCATTTTATTCTAAAGGGTCATAATTAAATTTTGATTATAAGGCTCTCATTAATTAGCTTTAAGAAAGTCGTAGAACTAAATATCTCTTAGAGTTAACTAACGAGAGACTTAGAGTCAAAATTTAATTATGATTAGTTAGGATAAAATGATCAAAAAACTAAAATCTTTCCATCGATTCGAACAGATTGAAATTTGAAACACTTAATTTTTTTTTCGGCTTTCCCCCACACAAAGCTTTACAGTGTTCATTTTATTTTTTTCCCGGTCAAAGTGTTCTTTTTTGAGATTTTTTTTTTCTTTTTTGAGATGGGTCAATGTGTTCATAGTGGCCCTTTCCTTTGTCCTATTTTTGTTCTTATCGCCAAAAGAGAGAAAGAAAGAAAGAAAACGGCGGCAGCAGCGGCAGCAGGAGAAGAAGAAGAAGGAGAAGAAGATCAAGAGAGAACGGCTACGACACAGTACTCCCTCTCTCCGATTCCTGGTGAATGTCACGACCTGACTCTCTCCGATCAACTATTCTTATTTTCTTCCTGTTCTTGTTTTGCTGTTCATCTCAAAAACTCAGGCAGGTTGGGGGTTGGGGGAGGGGGATAAGGAGGGGTAAAATCATCCAATTTGCAGGGGTATTGGGGGATAACTTAATTACACCTCAAATCCTATCCGAAAATAAGACCGGCGGATCCCCCTTCTCCGGTCTTACCGAAGGTGCCGGATTATGGAATACCCCTGCGAGTTGCCTTCCCAAACGAGGGCAAGAGATGGGCCCCAGGTCTAAAATGAGGGGTATTATTTATGCCCCCACGACCCCTAAGGGGACAGCAGTGGCCCTGCGTCCGATACCCGCTTGGCACTGAAAATCTTCTCCATCTATGAATTGTGTGTGATTTGAATAATGTGTTTTCGTCTTGGGCTCCCAAATACCCAAAATTTTAAAATTCAATGCACAATCCCACCCCCTACCTCCCAGTTGTCCTTCCAAACAGTCATTACTCATTAGAGCATCCGCATCTCTCTAACTACTCCTCTTTTTTCCGCTACAATGGTGAGCAAAACTTGAAAAATCAGGAGCATCAGCCTCGTTGCCTTCCTCACTACTTTACAAGATTGTAACTTTGCTACAGTGCCTCGTTTTTCCTGACGAGGCACTGTTCATCAAATTACCCATTATTTTATCATTTAATCTGTACCTCACTTGCTCCTCCGATCACTTGCTCCCATAGCTGCTAGAGCTCGGACGGCGGCTTTGAGCTCAGCCCGTGAAGAATGTTGCCAAAGAGAGACCGGCTTTGAGAGAGAGAAGCGGCAGAGGCGAGAGGGGGAGAAAGATGACGCCGTTGGTTGAGAGAGGGAGGGGGGTTGATTTGAAGGGGTGATTTTGCCGATGTGAGAGAGAGAGAGGGTGAGGTCGACATCGATATGGTTTGGCCGTTTGGGGTTTTGTTTGCTGGTAGTATTTTGGGAATTTGGGGTTGAGGTTGAGAATAAAGAGAGAGAGAGAATGTGGGTGGGTGCACTGGGTGGAATAGTTTTTCTGTTGCCATTTACTTCTTTTTTTTCAGAATAAAAGGAACAATATTTTAATAGATTAACCTAAAATGTAGAGAGTCTGGTGCGGTAGATATTTTATAAATGCATAGATAAAATAATAAAGTGACTTTTTGTTCTCTTATTTGATCCAAAATTTAAAGATACCGATGTGGATGCTCCTAATGGTTACCATCTTTTCCGTTCTGTTTTCAGCATTTTCACTTTTTTTCCTCTTCAAATTCAAATCTAGGGTTTTGGGTCATGGTAGACGAAGAAGACATCATGAGAACATCAGAGAGGAACGAAACTCAGAAAACCGTCGCCCTCCCGAAGAAGAAGACGAGAAGATCAAAGAAGAATGCCGCCGCTCCCATGTCGGAACTCCCAAATCACATAATGTCCGACATTCTGTCTCGGCTCCCTCTCAAATCCATCTTCAGATGCAAGCGAGTATGCAAGGCCTGGCGAAATGTCATTCTGGAACCCTACTTCGCCGAATTGCATCTCTCAAGGTCTCCTCTCAGCCTCATCTTCTACCGCAACGGTAATAGTAACAACAATAATGATGATAACTCCTCCTCCTCTTCCTCCTCTCACTTCGAAATATTCCAACTCCATGATCCCCCTATTTCAGGTTACCGCATTTCCCAAATGAAATTCAGTACTGAAATCTACTTCCCTCATATGGATATTCGAGTAGTAGCTTCATGTAATGGGTTAGTTTTATTGTCGAATCACCCGTCTAAAGACCTTGTTATTGTGTGTAACCCACTTAGGGCACAACGTTTTATTCTTCCTAAACCTCAGAGGTTGGCAGTGCCATTCCCTAGGAGTGATGCTATCGGATTTGGGTTTGGGCATAGTCCAGCAACTGGTCAATACAAGGTGTTACGTTATATTCGTACTTACACACCGCCTATATCAATGGAATTTGACATTTATACCCTTGGGATTGACGACGAATGGAGGAGCCTTCAATACACTGCAAAGCCACCCACTATTTATGATACAACATTAGTTTTTCTTAATGGGGCTCTTCACTGGATAGACAATGAGAAAGCACTGACCATTTTTTATTTCGATATCGAGAAAGAGCAGTTCGGAAGCTTCCCCTTGCCTTCTCACATTGGAGACGATTATATAGATCTTGCGGTTGTAGATAATCAGTTGTACATTCACAGCAGGTATTTGTATGATGGGTTGCAAGTTTGGTCAATGAAAGATTATGGGGACTTTGGGTCCTGGACTTTGGAATTGGACATTGAAGCATCAATTACTCGCGGGTTTGACCCAATTCGCAAGCCACTGAAAATGTTGAGAGATGGAAGTTTGTTGATGATGTGCAACAGTTTTTGTCCACGAAAACAGGTCATCAAGATTACTCTAGCACCAAATGTTCAAATAAAAAAGATTACTCTAGTTTCTTACAATCCACAAACAAGAGTGCTGAAAAAGTTTAAGCATCGTGGTATTTTACTCTGGGGCGCTTCAGTTGCTGATGTACCATGCTTATTCTCTCCTATGGGCTTTGAAATGGCAGTTTTAAAATCTTAGAAGGTAATTTTGCATTATCTCACTTCATCATGACTACGTTTAGTTTGAAGAATTTTATTTGATTTCTGAATTAGTATCTTGGTGCTGACCTTGTGATTGTATGCAAAAGTTGGTCTGATTTGGACTAGGAGGCAAGGATAAGCCGAAGTGAGTAATTCCATCACTTGCAATAATTTAGTAAATGATTGACAAATGACAATGTCTTAAGTCTTAACTGGAAACTGTAGATCTAGAACAAGGGGCTATTTACATGGACTCAGTTATGGGGGTCGAGTGCAGTCATGCATGTATACGTGTTAATATCGAATTCCAATGTTCTAAAACTCACTACTCGGTACTCGCTCGACCAGGCACCTTGGAGCGAGTACTCGGCGTTAGTCGGCGAGTAATGCCCACCGAGTAGGGGATTAGCCCCCTCGATCGGCTAGGCACCTTGGAGCGAGTACTCTCCGAGTACTCAGCGTTTTAGAACACTGTTGAATTCATCTAATTTCCATCTCAAGTACATGGACCACAACAATACAAGAGTTCAAGTGTGATCCAGCAGTTCTGTGCACTATACATGGTAAATCTGAAATGCAAAATATGTTTTCTGGGTGAAAGTGCAATTACATTTCATGGACAATGGTCTCATACACCCATCTGAATTTCAAATATGGGTACTTAAAACATTTAGAACAATCTATGTAACATGGAATAGAGGAGTGGCCCACGAGCCATTGGGTCTCGAGAGATAACTCATTATCATGAATTTGAATTTTCACCCTTTGACAACCTTATGCTTGCTTGAGTATGTGAGAAGTAAGTTCATGAGATTTTTTATAGTTGCAAGTACTAATACTACGTGCTTTCCCATTTGATGCCGCTTGTTTCAATTTTTTATTTCCATCACTGTGGTGTAGTATTTTGGGTCATAATAGATTGTCAAATGAATGTGGAAAATTCCAACACAATGTCAATTTACTATTATTTCAATTCATTTGTCTAGCAATTTGTATTATTTGCAGTTATACTCATTTTTCCAATGTGAACTAAGGTTCTTGGTTTCGGACTTCTTTTTTAATTAATCAGTGGCTTAGGACTTTCTTAGCGAGAAAGCTTTTTGATTTCACTAATTATAAATTTATCCAAAGAAAGGGGTCATTGGTTTAGTGGTCAAAGATGTAGTACTTATTAAGGTTGTGGTAGTGCATTTGGGGGGGGGGGGGGGGGGCTTCGCGGCGGTGTGGGTGAATGGGACTACCGATTAAAATTAAACCAACAAACAATGCAAGTTATCTAACGAAGCTCCATCTCAAGTATTGGGTGAAATTCCACGGAGACCCCCTCATCTATGCCCGTTTTCCACGGAGACCCCTTAACATTTAAAACCTCCCAAACAGATTCCGGCATCTATATGAAATGAAAGAAATGACTAATTCTGTTAATGGAATGAAGAAAATGACGATCGCCCTCATCTATAAAAATCGCCCACACCAACCCCCTCCTCTATAAAAATCGCACACGGACGGAATACACTTCTATTTCCTCTTTCTCCTCCCTCTCTCTCCCATTGTCTACTCTACCCACCACCTCTACATTTGGAACGTAGAGGGAACTAACAGATTGAACCCATCTCTCTCATCCATCATTTGTATCACTGTTATATATACACACCATCATTCTCCCTCTCTCTCTCTCTCCATCTCTCCAATCTCCCCCTCTCTCTCTGGGTACTACCTTTTCCCAAATCTCAGTTACATTGTAGGGTCGACTATGAATTGGGAAATAGGTGTGAGTGATATCTTTTCTCTCCGTCCCTTGCTCTGAAACTTCTTCACAGCCGATCCCAAAGCAACACCAACACCATTTGACAGATGTTCCCATTGGTCAATCTCTTTTTGGTACTTGTCTCTCAGCTTAATTAGGGCTTTTTCTTCCTTTCCCTTCGGTTTTGTTCCTTTGCTGCCGGATCTGGTGGTGAATGGGCCTAGGAGGTGGTGGTGGTGGGGTCCAGGCGGGGGCGTATCTTGCGCTTGTAGATGAAGCCGTTGCCGTTGAAGGGTTCCCACTCGTCTTCATCGAATTCTATGGTGGCCCATCGAGGGTACCATTCTGTAAATATCAACGATTGAAGATTATGCGAAGGAGAAAAGGGGTGAAGAACATTCGATTTTGGTAATAATTACTTCGAGAACTTGAACTCTAGAACAAAAAATTACAATTGTAAAGATTATATAAAGATTTATTACATACCTGAGAAATCAATCTAGAGAGCACAAGGTGATGGTCATCGCCAACAAAACGGCTCTCGTCCAATGAAGGAATCACTTCTTTCGCTCTTTGTTGCTCCATTGGTTGCTGTATCAGTTCCACCTTCACCTTCGGTTCTATCTATCTATCTATCTCGCGAGAGAGATAGAGAGGGGGAAAGAGAGAGACCCCAGAACACAGTACAGGAGTTAGTGAGCATTGTTACCCTGCTCTTAATTGTTTTCACACTACACGACATATTCTACCCAAAAAGCCCTTGCACTACCAGACAAAACGCACACATTCGTAGGACACAAACGGAAAACATAAAAAATCTGATAACCCTCAACCATCGACCCAGGACAAACCACCAAAGGCCAAAGCCAAAGGGGCAATTTCGGGAGAACAAGGCCAAAATTCCTCATTTGCTTACCTGCCAAAACAAGGCCAACGCTCCTTTTAGATAGGCAGAAGGAAAATGTCGATCGACAGCACATTAATCAACAAACACGAAGCAAATCAAATCCACAAGGAAAACCAACAAGAAGAAGAAGATTGTTGAACAGTGGGTAAGCCAGAACTCGCAACCCACTTAGTAATCAACATCCTCTCAAGGCTCCCATTGAAATCCCTATTCCGTTTCCGCCGCGTTTGCAAGGACTAGCTCTCTCATCTCAGACCCTCATTTTGCCAATCTCCATCTCCCTAAATCACAGCCTAGTCTCTTGCTCAAACCCCTCGTACCAACTCGCAGATTGTGGAAACTTAACTTGGTCGACTTCCGTATCAATCCCTCCACCCCTCCTCGTCATGAGCCTATGGAGTTGGTCACCACAATCAACCTCCGAGAGGGTCCAACATCCCATATTACATAATTAACTCCTGCAATGGTTGTTGTGCTTGTCTGACCCTTGTTCACAAAGAATGCTCGGCTTATATGTTTGTGCTTCAAAGTTCTCTCTATATGTTATAAAGGTAAGGGTGGTGATGTTGCAATTTGGGTGATGAAGGATTATGGGGTAAAGGAATCTTGGAGGAAGGACTTTGTCATTGATACTATGATGATTGGTGGAAGTCGCTTGTATTATGAGCTAATAATGGTTCTGGAGGATGGACAAATCTTGGTATTTGAAAATAGAGTGTTCTATTTTGCTTTGTGGTCCCAGATCGAATTGCCTGAGGAATGTTCATACTTTTGGATTTAGTGGAAAACACTTCCTATGGGTGTGCTCATGTCCCTAGCTTGCTTTCTTTTAGGAATGCAGCAAGAGGAGAAAATTTTAAGGCTTAGTAGCATGATCCTTCTAAAATGGTGTGCTCCCGAGATGGGAGCTCGAATCGGCTCTCCCAAGATGGGAGCTCACTCTCCTCGAGACGGAAGCTCGCTCCTAACTAAGATGGGATCGAGCTTATCGGCCGTTAAGGGAGTTATTCTCTTACTTTTAAGGGAGTAACGCCACTGTGGAAACAAGAATATGAAAATCATATCAATCAAGAAGTTTTGCAAATTGAAAATATCTTACTTCCATTAATTACCCTTTTAAGATTGGGAAAAACCTCTATAAGTATTATTGTTCCTGCAACGGTTAAGTATTTAAAGATATTTTATATATGTATTTATAGATAATCTATATATGCTCCTTAGGCGCTCCCAATCTTAGGAGCTTCCAGGTGCTTCCGCTCCCCTACACCCTCTCCCGCTTCGTGCCACTAAGTTTTGAGGTACATATATCAAACAACCATAATTGCCATTTTTCCGAGCTTAAATCATGTGCTACAGAGAGCTTTTTCATCTGTTTCAATTTTCCTTTTGTGGCAATGTTGTTCTATATTACTTTTGTTGCGTAGCATGTTAGATTGTTATGTTATTGTTTCAGCAAAATGATCTGATTTCTCTATTTCATTGATTCTGTTGAACATATAAGTTTCATTATGCATTGTATAGTTGTATAGTTTATTTTGGGCATTGTATTTCGTATTGTATTCCATGTTAACTGTTTATCTCATTTTTGCATTTCTTGCATTTCCACCAAAAAAGTTCAAATTATGAGATTTTTCTCTTGATGTGTGCAACTATGAAGATGCACAATGGTCTATAAAGATGTATTACTTGTGTATGCTCATAGTTCTGTCAACTTGTACTATTGGCTTATCTCTCAAACCCAGATGAACATGTATATCAATTATGACCAGCTCGTAAGCTGTTTCACTTTGTTTTATTCGGTTTTCCAAATCAAATCAACTTAATATGATCCTTTCGGCAGTTGCTACCTTTGGTATGATAATCAGGTCTTTTCCTAGGCTGCTTTTTTCACGTCATCTTTTGTGAGTTTTTGTCACGTTACCAAAAAACTTTTTGTTATAAAAAATCCAAAAAACTTGAGTTTTTGTCATTGTACCAAAAAACTTTTTGTTGCCAAACCAAATCAACTCAGTGTGCTCCTTTTGGCAATTTGTACCTTTGGTATATTCTTCATTACTTTTCCTAGGCCCTGTTTTTAGCTTCACCCTTTTTCTGGGGAGGATTAATTACTTCATCCTATGCAGAATATAAAGATACAAAATAAACATGAGTTTTTGTCATGTTACCAACCAAGTTTTCGTTGCCTAATATACTTTTGTCAGGACAGCTTCACCCTTTTTCTGGTGAGGATTCATTGCTTCATCCTATGCAGAATATAAAGATACAAAATAAACATGAGTTTTTGTCATGTTA
>BPLS01031781.1:0-10776 GCA_019656275.1 Rhododendron kiyosumense | reverse complement strand
CCAACCAAGTTTTCGTTGCCTAATATACTTTTGTCAGGACACTGATGGACTTTTGCCTGCAAATGGTGGAGCGAATGAGAGTCAACAGTAGATTTAATGAGTTTATTTTTTCTAGATGAGTTTGGAACAGAAGCTAGTTGAGGAAGTTGTCTCATTTGCTATTTAGCAAGGAAGAATTTGAATTGCAAGATAGACTTGTTCAACAAGGGCCGGTAAAGAGATGCCAACTCCAATGCGCTGCCCCTGTAGTCTTGCTTATGCTATGTGGATTTGGCATCTTTTCTTATCCATCTATACTTAGATTTAAGTCAAGTAAAGAAATAATCTTGATTCTACAACTGTATTATGATACAAGAATAGATGAGATTGTCATCATGATTCATGTTCGCTGATGGGCAGTTGTAGAAAGTGAAAGTATTGTACTAATTTCTTGAATGGGTATGTTACCATCTGGCTTATAATTTACTCATGAATGTGCAGAAACTCGACTGTTTGAAAGAAAACGGATCTTCTCCCTAGAAAGATGGCTGATAAACAGATTACAGTGGTGCTTCGAGGAGTGAACTATCCATCTGGGTCTTGTAACACATTTGCTTTTTTGAACAAGTTAGGAGAACCAGCATGGTAATGTGTACGTGTTTGTTCTCTTTGGATTTGTATTTTGGTTCTATTGGTCTGTGTCTCTCTTTGTTACTAATGTCTTTGTTGGATCTCTGTTCAAAACTTAATGGCCGACTTTCTTATGCAATGGGCTTATACCTTTGGTTTGGGGGCTGGGGATTTGGGAGGGAACATGGATCCTTATTCTTAGGCAGATGGTGGCTAAACAAAAACTGAAAACATACTTCATCACCCAAACTTGTTTCTCCTTTTTTCGTCCATTTTCTCAGTAATCAAACTAAAGAATACTAAGTTATTCTGTTCTCATGACTTTGCTCTACAAAAGAAATGAAAAACGAGTAAAAAAGAGGGTGATGATGTCTTACTAGACAGGGAGTGGTCACCCTTCACAACTGCAGTCCTTCAAACCAAAAGAAGCGTAAGAGCATCCGCTTAATGCTCTTTAGATTTTGAGTTTGGATTAAATTACACTTTAAAAATTTATTTTATTATTTTAGCTATTCATTTTTAAAATGTCTATTGTATCAAGCTTTCTTTATTAAAGATATCCTATTAAAAATATTGTTTACTCTCTCTTCTCAATTAAATATTTTCTGCCAAGGGCCTTGTTTGGGGCACATCAAATGGGCAAGAAATTGATGATATTTGCGGGGTCCATTATGGGTCCTATAAAAATTATTCAAACCGCAAGTCATTCTTAAAATATTTTTTAATGGTTTCTTGAAAAAAAAAATTAACTCAATCTGATATGGGTAAGGGCCATTTCTAAATTCGTAGGCCGCTCTACAAAATCAATTCAAAAAGAAAAAAAGGTGGGAGAGGCAAAGTGCCGGATTAGAAATTAATAAAATATTTTTTAACTGATGAACAGTGCCTCGCTTGAGATAAGGAGGGACTATTCAAAATCAAAATTTTGTCAAGTAGCCCCCACCAATAACAATGCTAGTGCCTCGCTTGAGATAAGGAGGGACTATTCAAAATCAAAATTTTGTCAAGTAGCCCCCACCACTAACGATGCTGATGTGAGGTAAAGAGGGACTATTCAAAATTAAAATTTTGGCAAGTAGCCCCCACCACTAAGAGTAAGTTTACCGATTGTTAGGTAAAAATGCTAATAAACAGTGCAATTTCTTCATTATACCTACTCACATCTCTTTCACCATCACACCAATACAATTTATTTTACCTATTCTTTATTAAAATATTATTACTTTTAAAGAGAGGGAGTGAGTGAGGGAAGTTAAAGTGAGAGAAGAGGAGAAAGAAACTAATTTTTTAATAGGTAGATGATAAACAGTACTTGTACCACCTTCGGTACAAGTAGAGAACTACTATTCACAAATGGGAAATACATGCCTTTTTACAGAATCTACTGCAGTTGGATTTTTTGAATTTTCCTTAAATAAAATAGCTACAAATGCATTATACATCATCTGATGTACTTGCTCTAACGAGGCTGATGTAAGGCCATTTTACTCGTTTAGCTTATTACTATAGCTTCAGGTGGGAAGTAGAGAATGTGATGTAGATACTCTCCGAGAAGTAAAGTAGAATTTTGGATTTAAGTTTCGGAAATCATAGGATCGCAGCTGGGATCAGAGATAAAATCATGAAAGAGCTTGTTTACGAATATCATGTTTATCTTTCTTTCTAGTTTTTTTTAGAGAAGTAAATTTTTGTCAGTTTTTTTGAATTCATGCATTGAGGTCCCTCCTTGCAATATTTCTGGTTTTTAGTCACTGCAAATACATCCATTAGCACTAAGACATTTCAGATTGAACTAATTTTTTTGGTTGTTCACTCAATTTTAGAAAAGAATGATTGAAAATAGAAAAATTTAAAAAAAATCTTTTGAAAAATATTTTTTAAAAAGTGTTCCAAACAAGGCATGTACCGTTTGCGTCCAAAGAGGCCACACTTTAATGATCCCGAATCCCAATGGCTTGCTCATTTTTTGGCGCCAATATCAACAAAGAGTTCCCTCCAGAAACAGCCGCCCAAAAATCTAGTACTATCATGGATTGATATTATGTAATCTCGCTAAACCGGTGCTTTCTTTTGTAAATCTCTATAGAAACGATGTCTACCAGTAGCACAAAACGAAAAGCAGGAGATACGCAGGTAATCATCGGCAACGATGAAGAAGTCAAAACCCACAAAGAAGAACAAGATCGTCAAATTCTGGGTACCTTTTTTTCTTTTCTTTCATGCTCTAAATATCTCTCTCGCTCTCTCTTCTCTAGATAGGGTTAGTTTTTCAAGGATTTGCTTTTTTTTATTTTTTATTTTAAGATCCGGAATCTGTTTGCGTAGGATAATTAATATTAGAGCATCTCAAGCCTTTATGTTGTGCCTCACGGGATCGAAACCGACAAACACACACACCCACTAAACACAGACACACAAAGTATTTACGTGGTTGTCCGAGGTTGGGTATTCCAGAGAGTTTACCGGAGCAAATCATTAGGACGCCGGAGCTTTACAAGGTGTTCCTCACAATACTCAACACTCTGACCCACTACATTGCTAATATTCAGTCCTTTCCAGATGCTTTACAATGAAGCTCTAAGCTTCCATTTATAGGCAATACAAGTAGAGACAGAATTCTACAGCAATGGTTGCGGATGGCTGGCTAAGGCCCTGTTCCCAAACGCCAAATAAGTACTTGTTTTTTAAGAAGGCAATTTCAAGCTAAAAAATGATGGGCTTATAGAAATCTAAAAATATGCAATACGGTGCAAAAAAATCAAAAAATTATTTTTCATTTACATTATTTTTGAGTTTGAAAATGTAAAATAAATACTTATTTTTTAAGATGGTATTCTGGAACGGGCTCTAATTACTCTGTGCGGTTGAGCGTATCCAATTATACACTTGGATGATAAGAGCTGAGGTGGAGGATGGAGCCACAAAGGTTCCCAAAGTCAACACTTTGCCCAAAATTTTACCCAACTTGAGTAAAAAACTGTGCAAAAACTCAATTTGGTTAGGAGCATCTCCAATGACAAAGCCCAATCTTTACCAAAAACAGGCTTTCAATGGTATACAAGAGGGATTAGATTGAGCCTTGAAAAAAGGGGGTAATGGAAATGAGTCAAAGCTTGAATTTTCCATAATGGGGTAGAGAAATGGGCAAAACTCATTTTGGGTAGAGAAATGGCTATGCCATTGGAGATGGGTTTTTTCCCCTTTTACCCAAAAAAGGGTTTAAGTGAAGAAATGGGTCAAGGAGATGCTCTGTCAGTTAGAGGTTTATGCCTCGTTCTTTTTCCTTCTCAAAAAGAATTTTTCAAAAAATTCTCCCTAAATTCTGCTTAGATTTTCTTTACTTCTAACATTTATCTCTCTATCTCTCTTCACTTATTACTCCTACAATTTTTCAAAAAAATCTTCAAACAACAAACCAAACAAAGCAATAGGTTTTATAATTGTCTTTCCTGTTTAGACAGAGTCATTGTTCATGCTTTAGTTTTGGTGATCTTGTTATACTAGCTCCTTAGTTCGTTTAGGTTTTCTAGATACCCAATTTTGTTGCCTTATGAAATACACCAGATTTTTAACGGTTGACTTTCCTAACGGCAAAGGTATCTAAGTGTTCCAACATTGATCCCTTTGTATTCTTTACTCCCAGAGAATGCAATGTCAATCAACAGTAGAAAAAGAACAGCAGGGACACAGTTTGTCAACAAACACGAAGTGAATCAAACCCGCAAGGAAAAAGGAGAAGGTTGTCATAAAATGGGCAACTGTTGTAATCCAGAACTCCCAGTCCACATCGTAATTGGCATCCTCTCAAGGCTCCCAATGAAATCCCTCTTCAATTTCCGCCGTGTTTGCAAGGAATGGCTCTCTCTCATCTCTGACCCTCATTTTGCCAATCTACATCTCTCTAAATCACAGCTCAGTCTCTTGCTCAAACCCCTCGATTGTAAACGCAGATCGTGGAAACTCAATTTGGTCGACCTCAAGACTACTCCCCTCATTCGTCCTCGTAATGCCCGTAAGGAATTCGTCACCAAAATTAACCTCCCAAAAGGCCCCAACATCCCATCCAACATAGTTAACTCCTGCAATGGATTGCTGTGCTTGTCTGGCGACTCTAACTCTAACTCTGGCCCTTGCTCTGATGACCTGATTTGTATATGTAATCCTCTTTTAGGCGAATTAGTTACACTTCCTAAATGTCCAAATGTCCGCCCAATTTCAGACCTTTCTTGTGTTGCTTTTGGTTATAGCCCCATGACTGACAAGTATAAAGTGGTACAGTCCTTTCGGTCTTGGGTTACTGACCCTGTGATGGATCGGGAAACATGTGAGGCCGAGATATATACGCTTGGTGAAGGGTCATGGAGAAGCATAGGAAAAATCCCCACCATAGTTCGTAGTCACTCATTTAACGCGTTCCTCAATGAATCGCTTCACTGGCTTTCTCATGAACTCAGTGAAGACTTCATTTATTGTTTTGACTTTGGAAGTGAACAATTTCGGGCAGTTCCTGAACCTTTTGAGCTTGGTCCGGTTCACAGAGAATGCTCGGATTATATGTATCTGGGAGTGCTTCAAGGTTGTCTCTCTATATGTGATTTTGGCGGGGGTTGTGTAGCTGAAGTATGGGTGATGAAGGATTATGGGGTAAAGGAATCTTGGAGTAAAAACTTTGTCATTGACGACTGTCGCGTCTGCTATTATGAGCCAATATTGATTCTGGAGGGAGGACAAATCTTGATATTTGAACATAATATGTATTCTATTGTGCTTTATGATCCCAGATCGAATTGCCTGAGGAACATTCATACTTTCGGAAATAGTGGAACATGCTTTTTTGGGCTTGCTCATGTCCCTAGCTTGGTTTCACTCATGAATGTTGCAAAGGGAGAAAATTTTAAGGTACATATACCGAACCAGGATAATTGCTTGTTTTTTGGAGTATAAATCATGTACTGCAAACATTTCCGCTGTTTCGTCTGTTTGCAATTTCCCTCCATGGCAATGTTGTTCTTTGTTCACTTTTGTTGCATAGCATGTTAGATTGTTGTGGTATTGTTTTCAGCAAAATGATTTGATTCTTCTGTTTCTTTGATTCTTACCGTTTTCATCGCCACTTGAACGTATAGAAGTTGTAATTATGAGATTTTTCTCTTGAATGTGTCCAACTATAAAATTCACATTGGTGTATAAAGATGCTCAGTTCTATCAAGATGTTATATAGGCTCATAGTTCTATTAAGATGTTATATGGGGACATTTCCGACATCTCTCAAACCCCAGATAAACATGTTTATCAATAGTGACAAATTTTTACCCCCAAATTTTTTCCTTGACCCTTTTAAATCATTTCACTTCATTTTATTCGGTTTGCCAAATCAAATCAACTCAATATGCTCTTTTTGGCAGTTGCTACCTTCGGCATGATAATCATCTCTTTTCCTAGGCCCCTTTTTCTCGCTTCATCCTTTCTTTGTTGAGGAATAATTACATCATCCTCTTCAGAAGATAAGTTCCAAAATAAACCTCAGTTTTGTGATGTTACCAAAAAACTTCTTGTTGCCAAATATCCTTTAGTCCAGACATGGTTGGACTTGGACTTTAGGTGCAGGACTGCAGATAGTGCAGCAAATCTATTTTGAGCAAATGAGAGCCAACAACACTGGAATGACTGAGGTCAACATGTTTTTTAGAAGAATTTGGTTGTTAGAGCGTATTTATCATGTTTTTATTGCTAAAAGTTGCTTGGGAGGTGATTTATAAGTATGGAATCAGTGTAGAGTTAGCTTGTCCCTCTTTTTCTGAGATAGATATGGCGACTGTGGCATGGATGAATGTAGAGCAGGGGCCTAGGGCCAACGCGGCCACGGATAAGCCTCTTAGTTGGTAGGATAAATCAAGGGCTCAAAAGATTGACTCGATAAATCTTCAACCAAAAGGCTGGTGGCTGCTTTGGTTCTCAGTACGAAAGTGCCAGATATATAGTCCTGTATCTTGGGCCTTGGCAAGTTCAAAAGAGATGACGCAAGAAGCTATGGTCTTTATTTGTAACTTAAATCCCAATCCTTTAGGTACAGAAGCTAGTGGAGAAAGACATCTTCCCAATTTCTAGTCAACAAGGAAGAATTGAGTTGCAAGATAGATTTTTAGATAGATTTTTAGCTCACGTCTTGCGTTTTGCATATGCTATATTTAGCTCTTTTTGGGTGCTAGCTAGAACATTGGTACATCAATGGGTGTCGGGGCTTGTAACCCTTCTAATTAATGGGACTAGAATGTCAATGTTGGGGCTGGTAAAAAGATCCCACCTCCAATGCTCTGTCCTTTTTTGTTCTTGCTTTTGCAATATGGATTTGGCTTCGTTTCTTTTCATTTTAGTTTATAGGAAGTGCCATATGTACTTAAATTGAGTCTGATGATAGAATAAGCTCGATTATAGAACTAACTTGTGATACAAGAAAAGGTGAAATTGTCATTATATTTCGAGATGGGCATATGTAGAAAGTGAAAGAATTGAATTAATTTCTTCTATGTGTATGCTAATATCTGGCCTATAATTTACTAATGCATGTGCAGAAATTCAACTGTTTGAAAGAAACGGGATCTTCTTCAAAGAAAGACGGCTGATAAACAGATTATGGTGGTGCTTCTAAGAGTGAACTATCCATCTGGGTGTTGTAACGCAGTCGCTTTTTTGATCAAGTTAGGATAACCAGCGTCGTAATACTTGCATGTAGTATTTGTTTCCTTCGATTTGTGTTTTGGTTCTCTGGGTATGTTTCTCTGTTCTGTATCTTATGTCTTTGTGGCATCTCTATTCAAAAACTGAAAGGGACGACTTCACTTTGATCTCCTCTTAGTTGGGCTTAGTGTGGATTGTTGTCTTGATATCGTAGAGAAAGTTAATTATCATGGTGTTGGATGTTGGACCGAATCAGTTCCTTGTATACCAAGCTTCGTCTCTCTGCCATGGATGCCACGAAATGGTGCGCGTAAATGTCAAGATTTCAACAATATTTGTCGATATTTTGTTACTGTGTTTTTAAACTATGAAGTTTATTGCTTTAGTTTTCTATTTTTTGTGTATGCACAAGCAAGAATTGTTGTTACCTTTAAGAACATACAAGTTAGGTTTCATAGGCCTATCAACATAATAACGGTAGCAACATGGCTGAGCAGTTTATTTGTCTTGTTCCAAACCTTGACTGATATGAAATTCAATAGTACTAATGGCGGAGGGGTAAAAACACCTAAAATTTTCATTGGAGCTCATTCTCACCTCGCCAAAAACACCAAAAAGAGATTTTCCAGTGCTCCTTTTTTTTTGACAATAAAGAACTTCATAGAATAAAGAGTCATTACATCTCATAGTTCATTACAAGCCAAAGCATAAGGCTGAGAGAAACAAAAATAAAAGAATACATCAAGCATATCAAAAGGTACAATCTTCCAAAGCAAAAGAACAATTGATATCTCATCCGGTGTCAAAAGGATAAGAAGAGTCTACTTCTGTATGGATTTTGGAAGATGCCGCAAACTTAGCCAAAAAATAAGCTTGATGTAATCTGTTATGGTCACATAGGGATAAGCTGCAGAAATGAACAGACTGCACTAGGAAGCAGAAATCAAAAAACAAAGGAGCTGCAATGGCTGGAAACTCCTTAATGCTTCTCAACTGGTAAAAAAGAGAAGAATCATTAGTATGGATGCGAATATGCAACATATTTCTATTTAAAGCCCAACTCACTGCCTCAATTAAAGGGAGAATAGAGGCGCAATCTTTTGGAGAGGAAGAACTTCTGAAAATAGACCCCACAGTCCTGGATTGAACCTTAAAGGTGATACCCACACCAGATTTGTTACGCTGCATATTATAAGCATGGGCACAAAAAATATCCAAAACGGGATCATCACAATTGCATAAACATGGAGTAACATGAAAAACATGCATTTCAGAATGTGAAGGATTAGAAGTTCTAGGAGAAAGATCTCTAAAGAAGGGGAGTGGAGATAGAGATATGGGAGGTTTCAGAGATGCAAAAGCTTGGTTGATAGATTGAGTGAGGTGGTTAGCATGAGTGAGAACTTGAGAGGGGGATGAAAAGATAGACTCAAAAATAGCCTTGTTCCATGCCAGCCAAATACACCAAAGAATACATGAAATTTTTGAGAAAAAACTCCTACAGTGAAGAGACAAAATGTGGCCCTTATGGTGTAACCAGCCTAACCAAAATGAAATAGAGTGATTTGGAGTTGCAGGAATGAGAATTCCCAAATCAGATCCAAACCAAATAGGTCTTACAAAGTCACATTGACGGAACAGATGGACAAGGCTCTCTGAGTGATGTTTGCAAAGAATGCAAATAGAAGCCCCTTGCCAACCTCTTCTGACTAAGAGGTCTCCTAATGTCAAACATTCATGACTTAATTGCCATAGGAAAAATTGGATCTTGTGGGGGATAGGAAGTGACCAAATGAAGTTCCAAGTGAGATTAGGCCAAAAACTGTGAACCAGATGAGGTAAGGTGGAGTTGGTGGGATTTAATTGCTAGTAGTAGAGAGTAAGCAGAATTAACAGAGAAGTCTCCATTTTTTGTGAATCCCCAGATGAATCTGTCTTCAAATTCAAATTGGGATAGAGGTATGGATAAGATAAGAGATGCAAATCTTTGAGGAGTAGTGAATTATTTTTCAACACCAAGGGCTCCAACTTGGGTTGGCAAACTCTCTCACCAAATCCAGGCTGAGGTCTACCAGAGCTTGCCTAAGCCCCCTCCACATTGCAGGCTTCACGTATCCTAACTTCGGACCTGGCTTTAATACAACTTGGGTTTGAATTGTACAAAACAGTTTGCATTTTGACCTTCCTTATTGACAATCAATGACTTATTTTGCTGAAAGATTCGTACATTATTTTACAAGTCTTACAAAATGAACGATTTGGATTATCCAAAAAATGAGTAAAGAGGGCCCACAGGGGGCGCTGGTGAAAACCCCCCTCTGTCCGGCTCATCCAGACAGAATTTATTCTCTTAAGAATTCTAGTAAAAATATGAGTCGTGCCCCAGATGAATACATATGAGGAATCCCTGGAAGAAAAAGTACATACAAATTCCAAAAGGACTTGGATTTGCCTTTCCATACGGTAATAGAACTAGGGCAAGGCAAATTTTATTAAAAAATCTGAAGTTCTACAAATTAAGACAACGTTGACTTTAAAATATTTTTTTTTAAATCGATAGCGTTGACCTTAAATGGTCCCATGAAAAAAAAAACACAAAGGAAGATTGAACTCGAGCTCCTAAATAGTCCTATTAGACGAATGGCGGAGTTAACGAATGTAGAGTTTTCAATGGGTTACAATCAAATTACTACTCCCTCCGTCCCATAATGTTTGGCACTTTCACTATTCCAGCCTCATGACAAAATGAACTATATCTTTTAATCCATAATATTTTTTATAAGCAATATGGATCTTGTTTGATAGAGTTTAATTTGTTCTATTAAACAAAGTTCAAAAAATCGCCTAAAACATTATGGATTGAAAGATATATGCAATTTAAAAATGGCACGCATTCCTGAAAATGCCAAACATTATGGGACAGAGGGA
Source organism: Rhododendron kiyosumense (assembly GCA_019656275.1). NCBI lineage: Eukaryota > Viridiplantae > Streptophyta > Magnoliopsida > Ericales > Ericaceae > Rhododendron > Rhododendron kiyosumense. The sequence continues at coordinate 561 of BPLS01031781.1, read as the reverse complement.
GTAGTAATTAAGGACATTTTGGGTAGATAATTTTAAATGTCAGTTTTCGAACTTGTATCAATTGCCAGGATTAAGAGATAAATTTTTTCACAGAGCAGCGCAATCTCATTTGTCCATTTGCACAATCAATGACTGAGAATTCGATTTCAATTTTGACCTGTCCCAATTAATTATTACCGGTCATAATAGGCTCTCATTCTGAATCGTCCAAAAACAATTTGAAATTTATTTGCGATTGGACTCTGTAACTTCGTCTTTACCGAAATTGCCGTAAAAAAGTTTATCTGCCGGATTAATCAAGCCCAAGATTCGATTGGTTTTCAAAGATTCGTATTCTCTCTTCAATAATTTAATAAAGGCGTGCTTCTAGAACCCGCTCCCGTTCTCGCCGAAATACTGCTCCTATAAAAGCCAGGTTCTAGACCTACGCTTCATGCATTGCCAACTCTCTCTCCTCTCCTCTAGGGTCAGGGTCGCGAAACCGATCAAACCCATAAGAAAAGCCAAGAACCAAAAGCAAGAAGAAGAAGATTATCAAACTATGGGTAACCCAGAACTCCC
>BPLS01031780.1:30911-44673 GCA_019656275.1 Rhododendron kiyosumense | reverse complement strand
CTCATGATGCAGAGATCTAAGGTTACAGCAAGAAATGAAGAGATGAACAGGGGGAAAACGGGGGGAAAATTAAGTAGTTAGTTATGTAGAAGTTTAGGATTTGCTCCCAAACTGATTCCAATCTTTGCCTGTTTTGTTTGAGAACTCAATTGAAGAATCCTCTTGGTGTGGAGTTGAAGAAGGAATACCAAGTTTAGAGGCATTGTTTTGCTTTGCTGCTGGACAAGCCTTTTAGATCGAAGTAATCAAGCATGTTCATCAATTATTCCTCAAAATGAGGTGACATACAGAAACACAAAAGAACAACAGCAAAGCAAACTTCCAGTGGGAAAACAATGCGGTCTACCTTCTCAACATCTGCAGACTGTCATTTTAATTCCTTTAACTCTAATTCCTGTTGGAAAGACAAGGATCATTAAGATCGAATCATCTTACAGAAAGTACAGAGGTAAACATGGCATCCATATAAATTTTCAGCCATTTTGGGCCGAACCTGAATAGCACATGGTTGCTGACTACGTGATAAAGGAAATGAAAAGGCAGCTACAATATACAAATTAGAAGATAAAAGGGGACAGAAAACTGAAGCAAAATAAACATATACACCAGAATAAAAGAAAGATGACATAAAAGTGACGACCCATCCTTGACCACTAGCTCTGGTGATTCCTTATTGGCAAAAAAACTCCTAGTTCCCTAACTATCCAATGCCAATTCCCACCAGCATAATCAAATCAAGTACTTAACCACACAGTCCACAATTAATCAACCAAACTAGTAACCGGCCAATAGAGTGCCCGGCCTCTACCCGTATGCCCGTTACGATATACGTAGCATGCCAACATTTTTGGACTAGGTATTGACATGGATGCAAGATGAGATAATAAGTATTTTTTTCAGCAATAAGATTTATTTTCCCAAATGTGTTTCAAGTAAGAAATTTCTTGAGGTGATTAGAAAAAATAAACAAGAAAAAGAAAAAGATAATGAAGGCTTACATCTAATGGAGGGCTCTGCAAATGGAAGTTGACCTCTTTCATTAAAACCTAGGAGAAACACGGGGAGAAACCAAACATAAGTTCCAAACAATTGTACTACTTGAGAATATAACTACAAATAATCAAGTACCAGGAGGGATGATAGGAGTCGATGAAGAAGATTTCCTCCTGCCAAACACTTTGATTTGCTGTCCGAAAACGAATTTGTTGATTGATAAATAGTAACTTTTCTATTATTCTTTTGATGGAACCGTGGAAATGATTTGGATTTTGAGTTACCTACAAAGAAAGTGCAAACAAGCAATTCAGACTTTAACAGTCAATCACATTTTTTTCGTCCACTTTTTTGCGGCAACCAAACATAAGCATGTGGCAATATCAACAACATACAGTGAACAATTCAACTAGGGCGAGGATTGATAAATGAACCAAATCGCAATTTCTGTTCAGCATTAACCCTAATCCGAGCAGAAAAAAACAATTGAGAAATAATAGAAATTGAAATTGAAACAAGTTTTGTTCAAATCCCCAATTTCAGTTCAAGCCTAACCCTAATCAGAGTGAAATCAGAACAAGTTCCAGGGCTATGGCAGAGAGAGAGAGAGAGAGTACGAGTGTGTAGAGACGTTGGTGGCGCGTAGTCGCGTCGGTGGTCGCAGAGGCAAAAATTGCGGCCGGTGGTGGTTGTCGTCAGTGGAGGGGAGGTGCTGATGGTGGTGGGGTCGCCAGTGGTGGTGATGGTGGTGGAAGTTGCCAGTAGTGGTGGGTTGGTCTGGTGGTGGCGTCATCTGCTCTCTCTTCGTTGAGTTTTGGACGCGGCGGAAGAAGAATGAAAGAGGAAACACGATACAGATTTTGATTTAAGTTTTTTTTTTTTTTTAACTGGCACCACTGCCACCTCAGCTGACGTGGCTGAGGATATGACTAGTTTACATTAACACACTAAACTAGCATTGAGGGTGACTGTATTCATTAGCAAGATTTAAGCAATCAGCAAACCAGAATGAGGTGACGACAGCAAGGCTAGGTACTTAGAAGCTTTCTCATTATGATTTAATCATTTTCTACCTGATTCGGAAATGCAAGGGGTGGGAAATCCTCTTCTTTCAACTCAGTTCCTTTGGGCCACTGATCTGGCAAAATAATCAAAGCCTCCTGTTAAGATATATTTTGACAGCATCACAAAGTGATTCCAGTGATTTGAATGAAAGAGAAATCAGTTGGTAAGCAAGATAAATACAGCCACAGCAATAAACATTCAGTACACACCACAACCTGGGCTAAAAAAGACCAACCCCAGTAGATTCTTATCCTGTGTTCCTGCAAAAGTGAGAAGGGCTTCACATGCTAATTTTCAAATATCACCAAGGCAAACACACTGCTAATATTATTCTAAAGTTTCATTGAGGAAAAGTCAAAGAAATTAATGCTTTGTTTGGATTGATGCTTGAAATTTTTTTTGAAAAATAGTAGGGGTAATAAGTGGAGAAAGATAGAGATAGAAATGTTGAAAGTAAGTGGAATCTAGGGGGAATCTTTTGAAAAATTCTTTTTGAATTGTAAAGAGAACAAGGCATAAATATACAACAAGAAAGAGTTAATTGCAGTGGTCGACCATGTGCATAGTAGGGCAACAAGTGGACTAGTAAAAATGCATGAAGTCTATTAAGACAGTACCTATTAAGAAGTGAGCAAAATAGGATATAGGTTGAGGCTGAAAGGACGCATTGGCTTAACAAAGGACATGACTTTGCATGGAGCTAATTGGAGAAGAGCAACCCTTTTGACTTAATTCCAACTAATGGTGATCAACAGAAACCCTTTCCTAGAAGCATCATGTTTTTTAAGATCCGTCCTTGAAAAAGTTCATTTGCCATTTCATTCAGTTTATTAGCCTATTACCCATCACTGAGGAACCTTAAGTAATTAACTAGAAAAAGAATTTTGGGATCCATTTAGATTAATAAACTCACTGCTTCGTAACATCCATGTACAGACTTCTGGAAGTATGAAGTGTTATCAAGTGACAGTGTGAAAATGAGTCCATCTTTACTAAACGGCACAAATAGTAGTCAAAACAACTTCATATGAGCTTTAAAATTGTAAAAGGAGCAATTACCTAAGGAAACGGGATGAAGATGGCCGATCTGGCGATGACCGCTGCACAGGAGGCCCAACCGTTGTTCCTTGGCTTGACTTCCCTCGCTAAGCTGTTGTTAGTTCGTACCAGTGAAACCCACTGGCCCGAGAGACCAAACTCAAGCTGCTCAGCATGTGAACTATAACTTGCGTTATGGTCAAACAGATACAAGAAGACAACAGATGGAAGAGTATGTCCATTTGATGAAATTCCACCAGGGTTAATGACTGGTAAATGATACATGCTATATGCCATGTTGGGAGGAGCAGACTGACTGGAATTAGAGAGCAATGGACCGTTTTGGGAATGTGATTGCAACTGTGAGCTTGACTTCACAGTTTGGCTGCGACTGTGATGGTGCCCAGCAGCTCTTGATTTTGAGTTATTATTCCATTTCCCTTCTCTATTGTCAGGGTTGTCACTTCTATCATTGTGGTAATTTCCCCTTCTGGCACCTGAAGAATTTCGGTCCCTGACGGAAACTTTCTGAAAAAGGAAAAAAAGAAAGCAAGTTAAAAATAAGTGATACAATGCGAAACTAATTGTGTCAATGTTGCTATAACGGAATTCAAACTAAAAATAACCAGAATGCCAAAACCCAAAACAGGAACAGGTGGTCATTTTTAAGAAGATCAGAGACTTGGAGTTTTTTCTTCTTGCTCTTAACAAACCATGGCTATGGCACCATCACACGTTGATGGAATGCTGTCACTAGGGGTGCCAAACTTGCTGGCAAACAGCTATCCCTACTGTACTATTGTCATTTTCTAAATTACAGTTAAAACAAACAAATAAATGATGAACCCAATGCACAATGTACAGGAACCACTTCGTTCACAGCATTGATGGAAAATGGACACAATAACATTGCAACATCTAACGAACATCAATCCACAGCACACGCCCCCATTATTTCAAGCAATGTAAGTGAATAATAAAAATAAATAGACCTGCATCAGAGAGTTGGTACTTTTCGTAAGCGTAGTCCATTCAGTAGGAGTAGGCTACAGTAAGCACAGCTTAAGATTGGTAGTCAAATAGCATGTGAGAAACACAAGCATCAAATATGTATAACATATTTTGTCCAGCAGTATGGTACATGGATTTCTAATTCAATAAATCTACAAACCATGAAACCAGCCAATGATCCAACCCATGACCACTGACGTGGCGTAATGGGCCCCACATTAACAGCTGAAAAACAAAAAAACAAAAAAACCAAATCTGGTTGTCTGGTTCTCTCTCCTCCCTCTTCACCAATGACCAATATTCCTCCCATGGACGCCCCCACCTTCCCTCGGACCTCCTCCACTCGCCCACCCATAACCCACTTGTCCCACTTCCACCCGCCGCCGCCGATTCCACCCAAATGATCTCCTGCAAAAGAAAAACAAATTTCATAAAACTTGCAGAAAATTTGAGTTTGGAGAAAATTTGAGTTTGGAACACCCACCAAACAATTTCAGAAATATAAATTGCATGATCTGGGGAGGGGACTGGAATTGGGAGGCCGGAAAAGACTTCTGGAGGCAGAGGGCGAGGAGGATGACGATGCCGGAGACTGCCATAGCAGTGGACAAAACCACCCCTTGTGAATTCAAAATTGAAAACATGCCGAGAGAGAGACAGAGATGATGTTTTCTTTTCTGGTGGGTGAATGGATCTTCAATGGAGGTCGTTTGGGTGGAATCGGGGGCGGCGGCGGCTGGTGGGAGTGGAGGCGCGGCGGCGGCAGCAGAGGTAGGAGGAGAGGACGGGGTGGACCAACACAAGAGATGGGCGCCGATGACGTTGTGGTGGGCGAAGGCCCAGAGGGTTGGTCACCGGAGGTGGATCCGGTGGTGGTGGTGGGAGTTGCCAGTAGCGATGGGTGTTGACCTCTCCTCCTCCCTCCCTCCCTCCCTCTCTCCATGAACCAGAGACGGGGTTGGGAGAAATTGATTTTTCAGTTTTTTTTTTTTAATTTTGGGTTTTCGGTGGTGGACGCTGGCAGTGGTGGGAGTCGCCGGTGGTGGTGGCCCTGGTGTGTCGACCTCCTCTCTCTCTCCAAAAAATAGAACCAGATCGGGGGAAGAAAAAAATTCAGCATTTTTTATTTTTTTTTAAAGTTTGGGCTGTTGCTGACGTGGCATGAGGCCCACCCACCACGTCAGCATCATGGGTTGGATCGTGGGTCGGATTCCTGGTTCCTAGACTTACTCTTTCTAATTGGTACAAAGAGCAGTAAACAGACTTATGGTAGAAAAATAGCAGTATTAACCACAATGGCCAATAGACAACATGAAGAACTATCTTACAGGATTCGGCAGATAGGTTCCAGTCCAACTATGATATCTTGGGATCTCATCAGCATGCCGTTTAGACATTGGGAGGTCTGTTGGGAACAGGTTGGAGTGGAGCAACAGGAATAAGGCGATGGCCATAACCTATTATCTGAGTAAGTCCATTGGTGTTGGCTGAAACCGGTCTTCCGGGACCATCCCAAGGTACACGTCCTTGTAGGTACATAGGCGTCATAACAACTGGTGAATGATAGTTCAAAGGCCCATGGGAACGTGGGTTTTGGCAGAACCGGCCAAACTGCAAATTTTGCCAATGGCTAGTAAAGTCGCAGTTAAGATTATCAGATTTATGTTCATCACCAGTCTCAACAAAAGCAGCCCTCGTAGAAGAACTAGTAGTACTTAATTGCTCAGAATGATCAATCTCCTCCGATGAAATCAAATTATCTTCACCACTAAAATGGCTCGTCAATGAATCAGAAGTTCTCATTTGAGGTGGAGCATTATAGAAAGGAACCATTGTAATAAATGGAACAGGTGGTCCCATAGGATAAAATACAAAAGGAACCCCCCCAGGATTATTGATCGAGCTTTCATGAGAACCACTTGTCTGAGCTACTTCATGAGAACCAGGACCTAAGAGCACTGGAGAAACGGGTATCAAGGAGTCTGACCTACTTGTCTGAGCTACTTCATAGCCAGATAAGGGCTGCCTCAGACCACGTGACAAACCAAAAGGCTGAGGTCCTGAGTTTCTTTCTTCCATTTCACCGTTCATGGTTTAACAGGGAATTCCAGTCCTTCTCATCCTCCTCGACTTGATTAGTATTTTCGGACGCATTTCTATTTTTCTCATACATAGAGGAAAGCTCGGCAACAACTGTTTTCTTTCCCTTGTAGACTTTGAGACCTTTGCTAATGATCCATCCCAATAACTCTGAAGAAGTTTTACTTTTTAAAGAACTACAGTGGGCAGTGGATGAGTACCCTGGACTTGTAGCTCTGTAATCAAAGGAAACACCCTTTCCTCTGTTATCTTGATATGGGAAACCATATTCATGATCTTCCTGCATTGACCCTCGGGTTTCTTTGGTGGACATCTGCTTAACTCTCATTGAGCTACCTGAACCACTTAAGCGAGATGAGGGAACAAAATTAACACTTGACTCTGGCTTCTCATCCCATTGAAGAATTTCATGATGTCCCCTATCAGACTCGAAGCCTTCCGAGGAACCCACGTCCTTCCAGAAATCATGATTAGCCTCTCCTGGGTTCATCTCCATTGAACAGAAATTTTCATTTCCAGGGTCAATAGCATAGTGTAAATTTTGGGTCAATCCAGGAAAGTAATGGGTTAGTGGCGGAGACATATAACCTTGAGGAAACTGCATGCTTGAAAAAGAAGGATCAATTGAGGATATATTTGGGGGGACCCTTCCAGCCAAAGTCCTCTGAGCATATCCCATTGAAGCTAGAATTGATGGTTAGATTTGAAGAGGTCAGTGAGGCGATCCTAAATTCAATGGCACATGAACCTGTCCATTAAGACTTGAAGATGCCATCAAGTTGACAAGATCTTGCTCTTCCTGATGCATCGCATGGGAACCACTTACAGAAGCAAATTCATCGCCACCAAAATCATGCTCATGCCTTTAGAAACCACTGGTCAAGCCAACAGCAGGCTCGAGGCTTTGATTGAATGGCAGTTCTCTGATAGATGCAGGATCATCAGTGAAAGATTGAGAACTATGGTTCACTAAAAGTTCAGATCTTGGATTATTCCACTTGCTTCTATCCTGTCTTGTGGAGGTAGGCTGAGGTTTCCCACTTCTTGGGATTCTGTTACGCCTTCCTTGAGAAGAGACATCACTATATGTGTCTGAAAGCTCAAGACTAGACAGTGTCCTCGCGAAAAGAAACCTACCCTAAATATCATTAAACAAATCATGAGATCTGATGCAGGGAAGCGTATTGAAAGAGCAAGACAAACACAAGAACAATCTCACAACTCACAATATAGAGAAAAGCTCTCTATTTTCTTCTTTATTCAAACTCAACCAAATTGCCCTAAGGCTTACAATGCATATTTATAGGCTATTGAGGCCTAAACATACTAGGAAACAAATAATTTAAAGGCAATACTTGCCAATCAACAAAGATCTAATTACCTAAATAAAAATATGACTAGTACCTAATTATAACTCCTAGAGGATTCTAGAATCATGCCAAAACAAGTGGCCATGGAAAAAGAAACTGCCTATTAAGAAATATACTGATAAAATCTTTCTTAGTACGAATATGATGTGAAGATTTGGAAGCTTCCAGAATATTCTAGTATTTTCTGATGCTATTCCTCTCAAACCGGTCCATGTAATCCAGTGCAATCAATTCTGCGTCAAGATCCGACACTATGCTTAAGCACACCCACATTAGAACTAACTTCTCGTGCAACGGGATCTGATACCCTAGAGCTGTTCAGATTGCCATAAGTCTTCTGTTTTCCTACTGCTTGCTGCTACATTTGTTCATGATTGGGATCACTTGATTCTATGATTCTTTGAAGCTACTGGTACTCATATTAACGTATAATCATTTTCTGTCATGGGATTCTCTTCTACTGCTACTTCTGTCATACTCTGCTGCTGTTATGGATGGATCTTTTGCGGCCATGAGTTTTTGAAGTTTCTTTACTGCTGCTGCTGCTACCATAGTTTTTTGCCATGAACTTATGACCATTTTCTGCAATGATATTGACACTCTACTCCTGCTTCTGCTAGTGCTCATCTACTGCTTGTTATGACTATTTAATGTCATCAAGCAAGCCTATGCTGCTCATCCACTGCTGCAATGGTCAGTTGCTGTTTCCTTACTTCACAATGTTACCGTTTTGAATTCTCTATGTCCTGCTGCTGCTCAAGATGCTGCTATTGTTGTTGTTTAGGTTGATTGGATTCAAATTAAGCAGCCTAAGTGGAAAGAGCTTATAAGGACGGCAGTACCTTTTCCTCATTCTTCGACAAGATTTCTCTCTCTCGGCAGCAGCTCTTCGGAGATGATAATGGCCAGCACTTCAGAGCCGATAATGGCTAACCAAGGTATGTTAAAACCCTTTGTTGATTAGTTTAGCCTAACCCTTTGTTATGATGTATCTCGTTTGTCTTTCTCTAATTTGGTGGCTGGCATCTTGCCATCCTTCTTTGCTTCGGGTTTTGAGCGGCGAGTGATTGTCCATTCCATAGGCTTCGGGTTTTGAGCAGCAAGTGATTGTCCATTTCATGGGTGCCAACCTAGTTGGAATGTATAGTTATGGTTGTGATGCATTTTGCTCTTTTCCCATTAATCATTGTAATTGTCTCCCATTTATGGTGATTAATAAATTTTTTTGCGGGTGGGATTGCAAAGGATTATATATGGAGGGGATGTTCTTCAAAATCCTTTCAAGTACCTCTAACCTTAGATGAAAAAAAGGCTGCTCGGTTAGCGGTCGGTATGGTGTTTTATATTAATACCCGAGCAATTAATAGGCCTTTGGATTAATTTGTTCTTAGGAATGGGAGATACGATATCCAAGCAAAGGTGTTCCGGTGGGATACTAGAAGCGAAGGGGAGGTCTTTAGGAAAGGATTTCTTGAGCTCAAGGGGTAACTCACATCAGAAATTACTATTCTTTAGAAAAGCACGTCACACAAGGTGGTTTGCCTCTTGTTCCCGATTGACACATCCCAGGGTTTTGTTTCAACCTCTTCAAATGAACTTCAGATACCGGTGCCCCCTCTGAAGAGCAGAAAACTGTGTATCGGTATGAAATATATGCTCCTGGTGGCATTCTTGTTTGTCTTTCCATGGGTGATATAAATCCTTACCCCGCGCAAAATGAGATCTCATTTGTGGATGGTATCGCCCCATGATACATCCGTTCTACTAAAAAATTCAAGCTTGTAATTGCTGAAAATGACGTAAAGTAATCTATGTTTTACTTTAGCCCTATACAAAAATCTATGTTTTACTTTAGCCCTATACAAAAATCTGCACAAAGCAGATAAAAATCCAAGGGAAAAGAATTTCTTTACAAAAAGTGATCAACCAAATGATCAATAAGTATTATATCCATACCATTTTGCATGACTTCAAACATTATAGGTGCAAAGGTATCATGTCCATTGTTTGGAGCCGTAATTGTATATGACAAAACAACCCCAATTGTACAATACCAAGTGTAAAGAAATTCTTTTCCCTTGGATTTTTATCTACTTTGTGCAGATTTTTGTACAGGACTAAAGTAAAACATAGATTTTTGTATATGGCTAAAGTAGAAAATAGACTATCTGACATCATTTTCAGCAATTACAAGCTTGAATTTTTGAGCAAAACGGACGTATGACAGGGCGATACGATCCACAAATGAGATTTCATTTTGCGCGGGGTAAGGATTTCTATCACCCATAGTAGGACAAACAAGAATGCCACCAGGAGCATATATTTTGTACCGATACACGGTTTTCTGCTCTTCAGATGGGGGCACCGGTATCCAAAGTTCATTTGAAGAGGTTGAAACAAAGCCATGGGGATGTGTCGATCGAAAACAAGAGACAAACCGCCTTGTGTGACGTGCTCCTCTAAAGAATATGATGTGAGTTACCCCTTTAACTCTTGCAAGAAATCCCTTCCTAAAGACCTCCCCTCACTTCTAGTATCCCACTAGAACACCTTTGTTTCGATATTGTTTCTCCCATTCCTAAAAACAAATTTATCCAAAGGCCTATTAATTGCTCGGGTATTAATGTAAAACACCGTACCGACTGCTAACTGAGCAGCCTTTTCTTCATCTAAGGTTAGAGGTACTTCAAAGGATCCCCTCCATACATAATCATTTGCAATCCCACTAGCAAAAAAATTTATTAATCACCATAAATAGGAGACAATTACAATGATTAAAAGGAAAAAAACAAAAGGCATCACAACCATAACTATACGTCCTAACTAGGTTTGGCACCAATGGGATGTATAATCACTTGCCGCTCAAAACCCGAAGCCCATGAAATGGACAATCACTTGCCGCTCAAAACACGAAGCAAAGAAGGATGGCAAGATGTCAACCACCAAACTAGAGAAAGACAAACGAGATACATTATCAACAAAGGGATTAAACTAAACTAATCAACAAAGGGTTTTAACATACCTTGGTTAGCTCCCAGTCGACGTCAACTTAGCGATGAACCAACTGAAGAATTACACTTTACCAAGGAAACTTCTCACATCCTTCTCAGACCGAGGTGGTTCCATCTCACCATCTCCAGAATAGCCTTGATCTTTGAAGGGTCAACCTCGATGCCACGAGTGGTGATCATGAGCTCCAACATTTTCCCTGCGGTAACTCCAAACATACACTTGGCCGGATTGAGCCTCATACTGTATTTTCGAATCCTTTCAAAGAACTTCCTGAGCGATGGTAGGTGCCCTTCTCTCCTTCGCTTTGACGATCATGTCATCAACATAAACTTCTACCTCCTTGTGAATCATGTCATGCAACAAGGTTGTAGTGGCTCGCTGGTAAGTAGATCCCGCATTCTTCAACCTAAAAGACATGACCCGATAACAGTAAGTTCCCCACTCTGTACTTGGCTTTGCTCTCAAACCGAAGTCTTTTTGCTTATAGGTTCCTTTATGTGTATAGTGTTGTCCATACTTGCATATTTTTGTTTTAATAGCCGGTTTGTTCCGGTTAAGCCATGCTAATGTATATTAAAGGTGTTAAGTACTTACTTTAATTTTTGCACATAGAACTCTGGCATATTTTTGGATTATTGAAATCGTGCTCCCGCGGCTTACATATTTTCTCCAAGAAAAAGGTCTTTTGACGGTTGCATTTTATAAATTCCCTAAACTGGTTTAGATATTTAGGCCTAGGGTGACCTAGACTCACTGGCCGATCACTAGACCTTTAACCCCCGGGTTTTGGGTCGTTACAAGGATGGGTTATTAGTATTTTTTTTGACAACCGGATGTCCGAGCTAGCATTCGCGCACCTCGACTAATTTCGCATCTTAGAGGTAACAACTGGGCATAATCCCTAGCAGTCCCCAAGGGTTTGATGGTAAGGGAATTCGAACCTGAGACCTAAGATGGGAGCAAAGTGCAAACCCCCAAATCCCAAGGCAAGAACACATTAGATGGGATCAAAGTGCAAACCTGAGACATTAGATGGGAGTAACTTGTAGTTTCTCTTGCATGTCGACTTGGGGTTGGGGTTGGTGAATGACAATGGAATCACTAGGGATCCCACCTGCAAGTTAATTGAAAGTGATCATGTTATTGCCAAACAATTGCTACCTACAATGCACATTTTTTTTCCTATTGAATTACTCATTCAAATTACTAAAAATGCCACAAAAGAAAAAATAAATATACTTACAAATCCATCTCTAGATTTTTAGAAATTACTAACTACCACAAAAAAAACCTTAACACCTTCCAAGAGCATGTTGATAACAATTGTTTTTTATCATCATTGGAAAATGTTTCATTCAAGAATTGCCGAGCGACACTTAGCGGAGCAATGAAAACATAAAGGAAAACCTAAACATCTCGCTCTTAAAACATGCTGCAAAAGCAGATAGAAACCGAGTCAGGGATGAAAGAGAAGGAGAGGAATATCTAAACTACGGGAGAAGAAACCAAAGCAGGAGAGATGAAACCCAAGAAAGGGTAGCTCATATTGATGATTAGAATATGTATAAATACAGACTTTTGCAGCAATTTTTTCTCCCCTACCACATGAACAAACTTTTGTTCACTGGAATTGCATATTGATGAATGGAAACAAGGTCAAACCACTTGTGCGTTAAAGCATGCTCACACAATTATTTGCAAACTCAGGTCACAAACTTACAAATTTCACACTTCTCTCTCTGGATGGGAGATATCACAGAACACACAAACCACTTTACTATGAGAAAAAGACCCGAATCCACCCGATAAAAAAAACTGTGGCAGGAGAGAAGAAATTCTACAAACCCTAGATTATTTAGACACAGAAATCGCAGATTAAAAAACGAACTTAATGTAGTGAGAATAGAAGCTGAGATATGGCGAGACTTTTTGCAGATTTTAGATTGAGAGAGACATTCATATACAGACTCGTTATAAATCGGAGAGAAACAAATACTATCATATATAAAGAGATATCTGAATTTGAGCAAAGATACATAAATATATATATATATATATCCATATAGATACAGGTCGGAGAGGCAAGTTTTATACCTGAACGCAAGCTATCCGGGAGGGAGAGAGAGAGAGCAGGGCATCCTGACATTCGTCGATGGTCGAGGAGTCGGACATGGATGCGAAGGCAACAACGATTGAGAGAGACCGAGTCAGAGAGTAAGAAGCCGGTCTGAGAAGAGAGAGATCGACGGAGGACAGGGAGATCGAAACAAGGTTGTGAATACCGTTCCGTACCGGCCGGTACGTACCGGTTTGGAGAGAAAACGGTACTTTAACCATACAATACCGTCCCGGCCTCAATACCGGCCGTTACCGGTCGGTACCGGCGATTCCGGAAAACACCGGGTGAGATGGTGGTACCGGAAATTTCGGGCGGTATTTTGCTAACCTTTTCTCACACATCACACACAGTGAGAGAGAGAGAGAGAGAGAGAGGGGGGGATTGAATGAGATTCGGACGAGAGGGAGAGAGAGAGAGAGTTACTAGACCAGACTGATCGGAGCAAGAGGCGGCTGATCGGAGCAAGAGACGGCTGGAAGTAGAAGAAGAAGAAGGCGGCAGTAGATGGAGAACTGGAGAAGACAGGGGTTGCACAGGATTTGGAATTCGGTGGGCGGCGTGGGTAATGACAGAAACTGAGCAAAATGGGTTTTGTTGTTGTGATTTGTGAATGAAAGAAGAGAGTGGGTTTTGGAATTCGGTGGGCAGCGTGGTTTTGTTGTTGTAGTAATGCTTTTTTTAATTCCAATATATATATATATATACACACACACACACTTACGTATATTTTTTAATTTCCAATTACATGTATATATACACAGACTTTTCCATCACTTTTTCATTACGTTTTTTTTTTTTTAAATTTCGGGGAATAACAGTTTTTATAAACAAATAACATGGTTTACATTTAATGTTTTACTAAAAAAAGGTTAAAACATTTGTATTCTAAAATTAAATTATTATCCAAAAATTAATGGTAAATATCAAGTTATTCTAATTAATAGTATGAATTAAATCAATTTTCAACGTTAAAAAATCAATTTATAACTATATATTGGTAATTGCGCTAAATCCGAAACGGTACCGGTTCCGTACCGTACCAGTAAGAAAATCG
>BPLS01031780.1:0-30901 GCA_019656275.1 Rhododendron kiyosumense | reverse complement strand
GTACTCTTACCGGTATGGTATTCAGAACCTTGGATCGAAGCTGAACATAGGAGCGGCACTCTGATCACAAACGAAACCCTAGATTTTGTTCTTATCTGCGCACGATATGAGAAGGAATAGAACTGAAAAAATCAATTTATAACTATATATTGGTAATTGCGCTAAATCTGAAACGGTACCGGTTCCGTACCGTACCAGTAAGAAAATCTGTACTCTTACCGGTATGGTATTCAGAACCTTGGATCGAAGCTGAACATAGGAGCGGCACTCTGATCACAAACGAAACCCTAGATTTTGTTCTTATCTGCACACGATATGAGAAGGAATAGAACTGAAAGTAGGTTGTACACTGTCCAGATTGGTCCAATTCTCTAGAAAATTAGTAACCAGAACATAACCGATATATGTAAAGAATCTAACCAGAACCAAACTGTCACGCCCTCAATTTTCAACATAAATTAACAATATTATTTGAAATACAGAGTCCTCACAATCGTACGTACAATAACCCAAAATACAATTTGATTTCCAATTCCACAAACTGGTCTACAAATACAATCTTCCAAGTAGGAATTTCATAACAAAGTGGTTTGTTATACAAGAATAATAAGGTACTCTCCAAAATAGCTTTAATTGATAATGTCAGCATGCACTCCAAGTACTCCATGACCATGACCTGCAATGAACCTGAAATGGTAGGTTGAGCAAACACGTGCCCAGTAGAGAAATCTACACAACTATTATATGCGAATGGGGTGACAGGTAGAATGAATAACAGAAGTAAGGTACAGTATCTCAAAGGATGACACGAAACACAACTAGTAATTTTCCCAACGTCGATGACATAAATGAAGTACCGTGACTACACACCAAAACTCTAATTCAACCACGAGGACGTACCATCTATACGATTTTCTCATGACTGCCACTATCTCTCATATTATTTCGAATCACCAATCCGATATCTTGACTTATGAAACTATTGTAATCAAAGAATCGCAATGCCAATGTCATTCGTACCACTTACACTTTCACAATGATAGCCCCCTTTCATTCACATTATGTCACAATTTCCTCGTCATTCTATATCATGAATAACAGCTCCTGCCGGGCCAATTAAGAAATCCCGATACTCTCCACTAGTATCTCCCTCACTAATGGAGCTAATTCAAGTCACATATCACAGGTCACCATACCACAATTTCTCCGATACACTTCACAATTTAGTCATTCATCTCAATCAGATATAATGAATTCACAACGAAAACTTATTCACATAAAATTAGTACAGATAATTTCATCTCAATCAACTCGCTATCATTATGTTGTTAGCTTCTCATCACCATACAAGCACTCACACACCAAAAGATAAACTCTCACAACGATTCATAGATTTCCACCTTGCAACTCGTAAAATCGTATAAGTTACGCAAGCGGTGTAACACATATCAAACACAAGGAAATACCTCGTGTAATCACGCCTAGCATTGTTTAACTCAAAGGAGTGTCCTATGTGTTCGTTTTTCACTTCACGTGTCGACACATACAACCTTCGCCCCCCTTATATTCCTTATATTCTCTAAACCCTCATTTCAGTGTCATACGACTCATATGGAACCCAACGATCACTATCAAGCGCTAAGTATACCACTAGCCTCGTCAACCCATTCAACTAGTACTTAGAAGAACCTAAGAACACCCGTGTCTCACCCAAACAATTCTAAGGAAAAAGATTTCCCAACATATACGAACATACCTATCTTATTTTGGCTACCAAATCTTATTGGTTAAGAATTAGGAGGTGAGACCACCACCATTGGAAAGTACATTTCCGGTACATGAATTTCGATATAAAATTTGCCCGAAACGGAGTTCGGATCAAAAAGTTATGCCCGTTCGAAATTTTGCCAAAATGCTGAATTTTTCATTTCCTACCGGTAGGACACTTTTTCCTACCGGTAGGAGACCACAATTTCACGAAAATGACATCTCTGGACAGCTTTTCTACCGGTAGGACCAAAACTCCTACCGGTAGGACTTGGGTTTTCAGTACACGATTTTCAGACTCCACCAGAACATTTCTAACAACGAAAACAACGATTTAGGGCACGATTCAAACACCAAATCAACACATACACACATAATAAAAGTGAGAAATCCCTACCTCAAGAGTTTTGAGCAAAACCCGACCCTTTGACCAAGTCAACCATAGCTCCACGAGATCCGATCATGATTTTTCTTGGATATTCGGAAAGCCCGTATTCCGAATAGCAACTTTAATACTCGGGTTTTGTTCGGAGTCTCACCTTAGGTGAATGAAATCGAAGAGAGAAGAGAGGAGAGAAAGTTTCGGAGGAGAGGAGAGAGAGACAGCCGAGAGAGAACAAGAGAATAGGGAGGAGAAATAATTCTCCTGGGAAGAATTATACAAGTGGGGAGCAATCCCCCGCTTCTCGCACCACACACTCACACGTGCACCTCTCACATAATTACATTTATATCCTTCTACGAACACGTCACACCGAATATCCGCATCGTCTATCTCGACGGGCCGTACGATTGCAAAAAAAAAAATATAGTCTCAAAATTACGGGTCTCTACACAAACCGTAAGACCGGTCCAATTTTAGTTCGATTCTAGTTCTATCCAACAAGAATCCAAACATTCACAAAATATGAACTCATAAAATTAAAAAAATAGAAAGAAAATCTGCTGAAATAGAAAATGAATAAAAAAAATAAAAAGTTTCCCAACAAATGAAATTTCATTTCTAAATAAATTAAGTTTAGTAAGGAAAAAATTAACCTACCGAATTCAAATACATATTTAATTACACAAATATGTATTGTTATATTTGTCTTAGTTTTGAACGGTCTGATTCGGTTCTAACTATGGTTCATTAATTAAGAACCAGTAACCGAACCAAAATTAACGATTCTTATTTTTTTGGAATCATAACCTAACCATAGAATTGCATAATTGGACCAAATAGGATAGTTCGGTCTGGATCGGACCGATTTTACGGTTCGAATGATTTTTCTTGAGCACCTCTTCCTGAAAGGGTTGAGGCTCACATCCAGTGATTAGATGGTAAATGAGGGTAATAATTATAATAGAGGGTAATGATTAATGATAGATAAAGAGAGAAATAAAAATAATAAATAAAATAAGTGTAATGTTTAAAGAGAAATGTAAATAATGATTAGAACATAATAGAGAAAATCTATTTTGAAATCCAAAACGAATAAGCTCATCAACATCCTGTCTTAATCAATTGTGGGCCTTTTTTTGCCTAAAACAATGATAAAAATCATTCACCTTTTATTGCACATCGAAACCATTTGTCACGTCAATAATCACATTAATTGGATATCGTTTGACTAGGGTTTGCTCGTTTCTGAAGGCACGACACGGCGCGGCGCAACACATTTTGAACACAATTAAAATGAATTACGAAACTATTAACCACCCTCGCTAACGAAACTGATTTTTATGGAAATATATATATATTTTTAAATTAGATTCAAACAGAATTCTTTTAGTGCATGGTCGTGCCCGAAGACGCGGATTGAATAATAAGCACACATGTAAATCAACACTGTAACCGTGAACAAAATATCAACCTATTCATATAATACCGAGCGATCATTTAAAATTTCAAAATAACACACACACACACAATATGGAATGTTCAATTATTATTATTATTATTATTATTATTATTTGGGGGGGAGGGAAGGTAATCATTGCAAAATCAAGGGCCTGTTTGATAAAACTAAAAATTGAAACTGAATGCTGAAAGTTAAAAGTTGAATTTTTTAAGCTGAAAAACTGTTTAGTAAACATATTAAGTACTAAATTAAAAGAATGATAAATTAATTTTAGTTACAATTCTCTCTTAATTTACTAATGGTCACAATGTACTTATAATAATGGTGAAATGGTGATTGTGGTGGTGGTGTATTGGTGGTGGAGTGGTGGCAGCAGCGGTGGCGGCGATGGTGTTGGAGTGCTGGCGATAGTGGTGTAATGGTGGTGGTGGAATGATGGTGATGTAACTGTGGTAATAAGTGGTGGTGGTGGCGGCAGTGGAGTGATGGTGTAATGGTGACAGTGAGTGGTGTCGATGGAGTGATTATTGTGCAATGGTGGCATTGTGGTGGTGGTGACGGTGACGGTGTGGCAGTGGTGTTGGCAGTGTGGTAATGGTGGTAGTAGTGTTGGCAATGTGGTAATGGTGGTGGTGGTGATGGAGTGGTAGGGGAGTTCTGGTGGTGGTGGAGTGGTGGCAAAGTGGTGGTGGTGATGGTAGCGAAGTAGTGATGGTGGTGGATTGGTGGTGGGAGTGGTTGTGGTGGTGGTGGTGGTGGTATGATATTTAAATACAAATACACAAGAATTCAGCCAGAATTAAGTAACTCAAAACTACTTAATTTTTTTAAACTTTTTAGCCTACATTTTAAGTAACACTTAATTTGTTAAGTAATGTATAATATCGTTATCAAACCTACTAAATCACATATTACTTAATTGATTCAGTTTTAAGTACTGAATTTAGGTTATCAAACAAACCCCAAATCTCGACTCAAAGGTAGGCAATCCTGTTACAGATTGGACAATGGTGGAAGCTTTGCAATCGAAATAACCACTTAAACAGAGAAAAGAATAGAGAGAGAGAGAGCTGCGGCGGCGGGGGGAATGGGGATGGGAGTGAGTATCTGGGCGAGAGATGATCATGTCGTATTGAAGTGGGTGGGGGGTTAGGAGTTTAAGAGATGAGAGTGAGATATGAATTTTGAACGTGAGATCTAATTAGTAGCAATTGTGCAATTACTATTGTTCGAGAGAGAGAAAGAGGGAGAGAGAGGAAGAGCCGTATGATTTATGGAGGAAATCAATGGTTAGAATTTATAAAGAGATAATATTCAAAGATCGTTCTTCCTTATTATGTAAACTAGTGCTAACACGTGCCTACGGCACTACGCATCCCTGTTGGAAGGGGATGATATTTGTGTGATTTAGGAAAAAACCATGGGCACTTAACCGGAAGTGGGAGGATGCACTACAGCCTTTGGATCAAATGAATCTAAGTCGTTCCAATAACTTATCTCCACACCCTTCTGTTTTATAATAGAGACATCGATCAAAAATGCATAAATTTTGTATAAAAAAAATGAAAAAGAAAAGATGTGCAATACTGGATTGCATCCCCTTGATATATTTTTTGGAAAATTAATGCACTTTTAAATGATGCCAAATGATGTTCAATCAACGTAATTTTTAACGTGGCCAATGTTCTCGATGTGCTCTAATAAAAGTAAACGGTTTTAATTATTATTCTAGACCCGAAAAGAGAGCACAATTGGCCGAGATTGGACGGGGTTGGACATAACGAAATTGGACGAGGGCCTCCCCCACTTAAAAGTGCTGCCCCCATCCCAAAAAGTTACTTATTGTGTCACTCAAATAATTGTTTATATGTCACAATTTATAATATTTTTTTATAATTTTAAAAACTTTGTTTAATTAAACTAAATAAAATCAATCAAACAATAATATGTTGCAGAGGCGGGTCTACATTCATAATGTAACAGTCAATTGAACACCCTTAGAAACAAATTTTCTTTAGAATATAAGAGTATGTACTTCTGCCGTCCCAAATTGCTTGGGCTTTACGTGTATGTATGTCATTTTTTAATTGTTTATATCTTTTGATTGATAATATTTTTCATTATTTATTGTATATATTTTGAGATTCATATTAACATATATAAACAATTGAAAAATGACACGCAGTTTCGTAGGTTTAGTCATTTTTTGGGCACTCGAAATATAATATTCTTGAATACGTAGCTCAAAAATAATTGAACACTCAACCAAAAAATAATGGAAAAATCAGTCCATAATCCAATTTGTGGCGGCAGGATGTCTAAGTACGGGTCTGCAAGACATCATAAGCTCTTTTCTTTTTGAAATTTATGATATGACTAGAAATGTTATGTGAGATTGTTTTTGAGCATAGTGTTTGATAAGTTGTGCACACTCATCTTACCAGGTACGTCATTGTTGAATACATAATACATTATATTAGCTCAAACAAAATTTGCACCCAACTTAAAAATATTTGAACACCGTATGCATAAATATTTGAATACCTAATCCAAAACATTTGAACTATCCCCAAAAAATAAACCCAAAAATCAATTCAATATAAACAACCCAATTAAAAGCCATATGCTGCTCCATAGCACTTCTCATACATGATCAATTGAACAACCTAAATTCATTTTATACTTTATATTACATGCAATAACATTATCTCGAGTTTCTTCGAACACTTAGTTATATACTGTGGACATCCATCAATCAGGATATTCACAATTGAACACTTAGGTGGTGTTCTGCTTTTAAAAAAAATACTTTTTTTTCAAACGAAGGTAATTTCAAACTCAAATATAATGAAAATGAAAAATATTTTTTTAATATTTTTTGTACCGTTTAAAAGATCTTAATGAAATCTATCAAATAAGATCTATGTTGGTAGAAAAATTATTTACGTAAACATGTAATTTTTTAGCTTAAAATTACCTCCTTTTTTAAAAAATTCATTTTTGGAAAAACTAGAACACCCCCTTAATATATTAGCTCAAAACAAAGTACACACTTTTAATGATACAAATTTTAAAAAAATAGAGAAAGAAAAAAAGTATCTATTGATATCGAAATTGTACTATGACTTTTCTCTGAACAACAATCAATTCTATATCTCTAAAAATAAAAGCATAGGGAGGGAAAATTTCTTTTATATCCCTTTTACTTTGATCAAAAATTCATTTTGCACTTCACTTTTCAATTTCGGCATAAAAAAAACTTCGACTTTTCAATTTTTTTCAATGTCATCCTTTAGAAGGAATCCGTTTTCTTTGAGTTCTGTTATAGGGACCGACAGCTGTAACAGGCCACCAGACTACTGATCCGAGCCGTCCAAAAATTCTGGAAAAAAAAAAACCGAGGGGCCTAGCGCTGGAATCAACAGCATCCGATATGTGTAGGGTGTTTGATCCAAACACCATATTTTCGTGTATATATGTGTATATCTCTAAAGGATGACATTGAAAAAAATTGAAAAGTCGAAGTATTTTTAAGCCAAAATTGAAAGGTGAAAAACCAAAATGAATTTTTGATCAAAGTCAAAAGGATACAAAAGAAATTTTCTCAATTATTTCCTTCCACATAAGAATTCATCCCGGTCATTTTGAACATTTATGTTTTCATCCTTTCTAATAATATATTCATATATGTTTTATTAAATTGACATCCTAAATTAGTGGGATTCAACCATTTTTTAATTTAGTAGGATTCAACTATTTCCTAATTTAGTGGGATTCAATCTCAATAATTACGAGAGATAAATATGAAAGATGATTTCAAAACTTAAAAGATTCGTAATAATCAAATTTCACCGATTTACATTCGAAAACCATATTTATTTTTTCATTTCTACCACATATTATCATGAAACTTTTTGGAACATGGTGGATTGACCATTTTTTTTTTTTTTTTGCAAAATTATCATTAAAAATATTTCAGAACATATACAATATTCAAACTGACAATGTTTTTCATGGTTAATTTATCATGAAAACAATAGACCAAAATCATGATTTCTCGGCGGAACTTGAAAACCCATAACATTCCGGGAAAATAGCCCATTTTTGAAACATGGTGGATTGACTATGTTTTTATTTTTTGCAAAATGATCTGAAGAAATATTTTGGAACATACACAATACTAACCATGTTTTTCATGGTTAATTAATCATGAAAAACAATAAACCAAAATCTCGGCTAAACTTGAAAATCCATAACATTCCAAAAAAATAGCATAAAAAAACAAGAATATAAAATGTTTTATCAATCTGAAAAATAGGACTCTACTCGTGTTTAGCCGGAAAAAAAAATAGAAGAAGAAGAGGAAGAAATCATGCAACAGAATGAACTTGCCGTTGTCGTCGTCGTCCAAAACTGCGTGCCCACAAAGGTCTCTGGATGATGGTGCCATACACAAGGGACGCCAAGTAGAGTTACTAGCATCGCAGTGGCGACTCCAGGAATTTGTGTTAGGGTGTTCAAAAATTACCTTAATACTACTAGCTGATTTATTTACCAATAATCTATGTACAAAATTTCATAAATTAGTATAAATATTACAGTAAAAAAAACATAACTTCTGTTGTAAAAAAAATTAACTACGAGGCAAAATGAGAACTCAAAATTATATACTATATTTTTTTACAAAAAGAAATAGTTTTTTTTGAAAGTTGTCGTATTGCGTACTAGACAATATTTCAAGAATAGAGGGATAAAGTTTTACAGTTGTCCTACACAAGTTCTCATATTTTTTGTCAACGTTTAACCAGCGTATTAATCTACCAAAACTCTTTTAAAAGAGTATATTGGGGCTGACCTTCTCGAAAATATGTTGTTGTTTAGGATAACATGATGAGATTTTTATCATAGTCTTAAATTCGATGGAATATTATTCAAGTTAACGGGATTTTGCAACGTAATTGAATTTTTTTTAAAGCTTTTGTCCGTAATTCTATAAGATAACTAAAGAAAAAAAATTAATGTAGTTATTTTTCATGAATGCGAAATTAACACATTTAGACCATCGACAATAAAAATGAAGAAAAAATGCAGAACATACCACTTGCCCTAATATATTCTTCTTTTTCTCTTTCTTTTTTCAATTATGATTGTGAGCTGTATTTGGGTTGGATATTCAATTCTTTTTGAATTAGGTGTTCAAGACTATTAAAATTTGATGTTCATTGACATTTAACATTTAAGTGAGGTGTTCATTGATATTTGAGTTGAGTGTTCAAAGTAAGGTTAGTCCAAAATTTTTACAAGTATTCTGAGCAAAAAATTTTGTTTTGAGTGTTCGGGTGACCATTGAATCATCAATGTGGAGCCGCCTCTGTAGCGTCGAACACCTCACCCGTGAGAAACCCATCCTCCTCTTTGTTGTGCTTGTGACCCCTAACCAAGTTTCTGAAAACGTACATCTTACCATAAACGCATTTACAACCCTTTCTTCCACCCGCCTGTGGAACTGTTGGTGTCGATGTAATAGACGCCATCGTAGTACCTGTCGGAGTGAAGGTCTTCTTCTTCTTCTTCTTCCTCCTCCTCCTCCTCCGTGTCACTCCGGGCGGCAGCAGTGGAGGAAGAGCGGCAAGCATCTGTCGAACGGCATCGGTTCCACCGCCTCGGTGGTTGCGGTCATCCCGTTGTGACCTGGTCGGCAACGATTTGCTTGATCGGTGACAACAGTTGGCCGTATGAATTTTGCAGCGGTAGTGGTCTTGATTGGTGGGGGTGTGACCATCCCGCTTTGATCGACATGGTTTGTATGGTTTTGGGGAGGTGGTGGTCCAGATTTTCGGGAGAGATTTACGGGATTGGATTGAATTATGGGCCGGTACTGCCGGAGTTATCTTTTCGTCCCATTTTTCTGTGATATATATATAATATCCGAGGACAATATTGGTATTATGAAAAAATAGGATGAAATCACAACTGTTCAAAAAGTGCAGGATGAATACTTACGTGTGATGGGTTTTGAGGATGGATAATTAAATGTTCCTTGTTTTTAAGCTAAATTTTTTCTCATTTCTTACAAGTTGGAGTGGGCGCTGGGCGGGTAAACCTGTCCACCAACCAGTGCAGGGATAGGAGCACCCAAGAATTACCAGTCGGGTTAGGGATTGTGTGGTACTTTTCAGATTGGGTATGGCAAAACTTGTCGATCTCTGCCTCGTTGCCATACCTATCTACTCCTACCTCAAGTCACGCGAAAGCATTTTTGAAACACATTCGAACATATTAAAATTCACGAGAGCGAGAATTCAGAGCTTAAGTACAATGCAAGTATTGAAAGCGTGAGTGCAATGCGAGAATTGACAGCGCGAGTATAGGGCGATAAACGAGTGAGCGTTGAGAGAGCGAGTGCAAGACATTTCAAATTTAAAGCACGAGCCCATGGCGAGAATTGAGGGAGCGAGGGCAGGGCGTTTCGAAGGACTACATCACTGCGCTGCTACTTATGTAATAACACAGTGCCAACACACTTATAATCTTGGAATTGTGGCCATATATTCGAGGTGCAGACTTGATCACCTCCTTATCCGAGATTTCACCATATTAGCGAAATTCCAAACCCAGCCCTAAAAAGCATCACCTCTCATGGCTCTCTCTGCAACTTTCTCACAAACCTTCTTCCCCAACTTACCGTATTCATCACCATTCTCGCACACCCACAGAACAAAAAAACCACCTCTTCGTTTACACCTATTCAGAGCTGTAATGCAATCCGCAGAAGCAGCCGATAATGAAAAGCCTGCTGCTGCACAGAAGAAAACTGAAGAGGAACCTCCGAAAGCCCAACCTCCTCCTCCTCCTCAACCCACTGTTATTCGGCGGAGACCAGTTTTCTCCAGTTCAGTTCCATAATAACAATGTCCTTTTTTGTGCAATGGGTTGAATTTGTTGATTTTAGAATGAAAATGAAATCTGTTCAATGATTATTTATTTTTGTGGGTAATGTTTGTGCAGTGAAGAAAGGCCAGATTGTGAGAGTGGACAAGGACAAATATCTCAATAGCATCAATGTGAGTCTTACAGTGATGTCTGTTTCTCTCACAAATTCCTGTCTCTTTTAATGTTCAGTCAATTTTCTTTTCTATTTCTGTGAAGTCTCCATGCCATAAGTCTGACCAACGAGGGTTGGTTCAGCAATGGAAACTCAGACTTGGTTGGACAAGGCTTCCAATCCCTTAGCCACTTATTAAGTATAGTCCTAACACGACCCACACGTGCTGAGACTTTAGTTTTGGCCCCGATGTAGGTGCGGTGGAGTTAGTGGTATGATGTGACGGGGAAATACTCCCTCACAGTGATGGTTACCATACTGCCGCTTTCATTTTTTGTACCAGCAAAGAATAGGATAAGTCTGAGCCGAACTTTGATCTTTCTTAAATTTATTAACGTTTCTATTTCTCCGGAGGCTGAATAGCATCAAGGTAAATTTCTTTGCTTTTTTCTAGTTCCATGAATGTTCAATTAGCATCAATAAACTACCCAAAACCAAATCAAAACCGAAGTAAGCTTAGTGTCCCATATTTGAACAGCTTTTAAAGCCTTTTAATTCTCAGAGCTGTGTACGATATTAGAAGACAAAAATGCTAGGAACACAACACCAAACACAGCTACTCAAGTTTGGCTTAATTGAAGCTCACTTGAGAGTTTCTTGAATAATAAACAAGCTAAACTTACACATTTTAAAGCAAATTAAGCAAGGGTGGACAGAGGGGACACCCTTGCTTAACCCTGATCTAATTTTAGTGTATGCCAAAGAAATCAGTAACTTGGCCTCTTCAATAAGTGAAAATTTTACCTTTAGCTCGTGTATAATCTCTTGTTCTTTCTCTTTCCCTTCAAAGTTTCTTTCTGGCATATCTTAGACATCAGTAATACAGAGAATGCTGCGACTAAACACTTGTTTTCTTCGCATATCAGTACTTATCAGTTGGACATCCAACTTATTACAAAGGCCTGGACTACATTTATGAAGACCGCGGGGAGGTAGTTTTCTTACCTAGAACTTCAGGTGATGCTGTTCAATTACACATTGTTAAGTATCATAGTTTCTCACAGTTCTTTCATCACACGGGCGTTAGGTATTGGATCTCCGGAACTTTGAGACAGGAGAATATGCACTTGTAAGTTCCCTTGTCCCTCCCTATCCCCATATATGTTGCATTGCAAATGTTAAAGCATCCAACTCAAAACCAACTGGCTTGGCAATAAGGGGAGAGGCCACCCAGGCTCATATACTAGTTTTTGAGGTGATAATTAACCGATGTGGGACAAATTCCAATAGCAAACAATATTTATAGCTTGCTTAACTCTAGTAATAGAGCTTGTTGGGGATTCGTCTGCTCTTATAGTCTTTCAAGATGTGTCACTGGGCTGAAGCTAGATCCAGTCTTCTAATCCAACTAACAATCTATCTAGGGGTTAGTGGCTAGCTGGTGGTAAGCTCAGTAAAATTAGCGTACTTTGTATTTTAGTCAGCAGAAATTCTATGTACCAAAACACATCAGTAAAGTGTATATGGTGAATATTTTTGCATCCTAGTACTCTGATATCAGCCTCTCCATAAGCAAACAAACACAAAAAAGAAGGAAAGAACGAGAGGTCGGGATAAGGCTGTCTACCTATTACCTCTCTCGAACAGTAAGCAGTACCTGGGCAGGAAATTTAAGTTTGGGCAGCCTATAGTTTGCATAAGAATCGCACTCAAATGGATTCATACCTCTTTGTCTCTTAGCGATTTGGTGAAGTTTGAAACCGCTAACCACTTCAGGATGTTCCCTTATTATCTCATGTGTAAAACACTGGGTTTCTTGCCCTGTGATTCTCAACTATCAACTTCAATACCAAGACAAAGCCATTCATGTCCAAATGTAATGGCACAAAAACATGTGCTTCAGTTCTATACGTCTCATCAATACATATTGAGATCACGATGTTGTACTGCTCACAGATTGCATGGGTTGGGATTCCTACTGCACCAGCTTGGCTTCCAACAGATATGCTTATCAAGGTATGCTTAACGTTTTCGGTATGTTTTTTGTGGACTTTGAATTTGTAATGGGGTTTTCCAGAGGGGATGTGGATTGAAAAGAATAGGAGACAGAAAACGTATTCTCATAAAAAACTGCAGGTGTTTGCATACTTTTTCCCATTCATTTTCTTTTCCTTGTTCAAATTCATGATTAAAACGCATCTTAGATATTCATCGATATTCTTGTGCAAGTTTAGAATGATAATTTTGTCTCTATAACTCAGAGAAATAATGGTTGGTACATTTCTCTACCTTACTTGCAGTCTGACAGGCTCAACTACGAGAGAATATAACCAGCTTCGACAAGCTAAAGTCACCTGACTATAGAGTCCACATCTTGCGATTTTTTTCTCTCTGTCACCAGAGGTCTTCTGTTGTATCCCAAGTTCATGTAACATAAGTCTTCTATTACATGGAGCATTGCTGCAAATAATATATCTTCTTTTCAATCTTCTACAGCTGCTTCTAACAGGCCTATGAATTAGAGGGAGAAAACCTGTGTATAAAATGTTGAAAAGGCTAGCTTATATATATACTGAGTAAACTGTGATGGTTGTTTGTACTGGATTTAACACTAGCTCACGGTTTGGGTTCTTTCGCGTATATTATGAAGGAATGAACCTCAAAGAAATTGTACATAAGTTGACGTCCACGATCTATTTATACTTTTATTTTCCATATTCGTGCAACATAACCACGATTTCGTCTTCCCAAAAGTGATCATACAATCTTGTTACCATCTTGCGCCACCATTAATCATAACTCCATGGCAAGGCAGATTACCATTGTGACTATATACGGAGTATTTGATTGTATGACCTTTATCAAAATTTCTGATTGCTGCATCCATGGCAACAGAGATTAATATAACATACTTACCTAAAGCCGGACCGGGTAAAGGTATGCGACAATTCGCCTTTCTCCAAAAAACAAAAACAAAACAATAACGGTTGTATGTATCTCTGTATAGGCTGCCTCTTAAAGGATCCCTAACGGCGTAATTGGATTATGGTTGACGAGAAAAGATAAAATCATAACCTTCTATGGACACGGACGAGCTGTGCACATTCAGTGCACAAATTGGCACACAGGGCTCACTCCAGGTCCTGCACGGATATTCCGAGCTGTTCGATAAATTTAAAATAATTTTTTGAAAAGCTCCCGCTAAAAATCAGCTCAATACAACACGTGTAGGTGATTGATCCAATCTTATATTTTTTCATTCAGATTACAGGATCAAACACCTACACATATTGTATTGAGCTGATTTTCTTCAAGGCCACTTGAAAAATTATTTTCAAATTATTGAATGACTCGGATCATCAGTGTGGAATCCGAAAGCAAGCCCTGCGTGCCGGTCTGTGCACCTGCCCATCGGAGCTTTTCGTAAAGTCACAAGACTAGATTCACTTTTCAGTTCATTTTCCCCTCCTTGAAGTACTCCTCCATAAATCCAGGAGTCAAACTTAGCCTCTTAGTCTTTATACTTTGCTTCTAGGGGACAACAGAAGTTTCAAAATTGCAAGAGCAACCACCAACCAACTGTTTGCACCAAAAAATTAAAAAACCACCAGCATCAATGAACAAGGCCATGTAAATTGTAACAAGAAATAGAATGCCCCTAAACCCAATAGCATTTGTCATTCTTGCCACATTCAAGAGATTAGAGTATGTATCATAATCTGAGTTGAGGTGCGCAAAAAAAGGATGCCTTTTCTCTCTCAAAAAGTTTACAAAGCCCCAGCCATTGGATACATAACGTACAAAAAACAAACCACACAATGAAGTTTCCACTTTTATAAGGCAATAACCGAACTTCGTGGCCTACAATTTTTCTTCTATTGAGTATGAATGTGAATTTCCTCTCTTGGTACAGGAAAAAAAAGGGGAAAAAATCATTGCCACAATACCAATTACCTCTGGCAGACCAATGAATAAGAAAAAAATATCAATAAGCTCAGCGGTGTTTGGTTTAGGAGGGTGCTTGCCGAATACCTGTTACTCTTCTTTGATCCTCATTTGACGGTTCAACCAAGTGAATGACACCCTCCCCCACGTCATATAATTGCAGAAAACCATAATTGCTATTCTCTGTCATGTATCTCAATGAAAGTTGTCACGATCCCTTTTCCTTTCATCGGCATTACATGTGAGGAATATGAAGCCTTATGATACTTTGGTTAGTGAGCGCAAAATCATTGCATCGAGTTGATGCTCCGAAAAAAATTGCAGGGGGAGGCAAAACTAACACTGAACCCTCTTTGAGCGTTTGTTGGCCTTCATAAGCTCCACCAGGGAAGGAAGAGGTCGAGGCACAGGCACATTCATGGACCGATACAACTTCCTAAAGCTTTCATTAAAGCTCTGTGATGATCCAACTGGCGAATAACTGCTCAAACGAATTTCGGCAACTTTCTCCAATTCTGACCTTTCACATTGGACTTCATTAGCCTCCACTTTGTTCTCCAATGGATTTTCACATTCCACTTCAAACTTCCTCTCTATCTCCACTGAAATCCCACATTGTGCTTCAGTTATATCTGTCTTGTTCTCAAATGATTTTTCATGTTTCAATCCGAAAACATCCTCTTGGAATGAACATTGTGGTTCTGCTTTATCAGAAACACTATGAGGAGTCTCATCTTTAGTGGTTTTAATTTTATTCTCTGCAAGTAGAAAAGTAAAATCCGCGGGATTACCAAGTCTTGCCCTTCCAAATAACGTGACAGGTGGCCTTTTGCTGGGAGGAGAGAGGGTCAAGAGTTGTTTTTGGGTAATGGATGTTTTCACAGGTTGCAAGTGAGACTCTACAGTGGATTTGATAGTGTCTTCCACTACAACTGAACAATTATCAGTTGGAGCAACTTCAAGCCTTATGTCTAGAAGCTTCCATAAAGGATCATCAGAAGCAAGTTGTGTGCCAAAACAATTTTTCTTCACATAATCAAGCTCCATAGCCCTGCAACTGGGAGTTGTTGACACAACCCGTTTGGGCGCAAGAATTTGCATAGCCCACTCCAACTCTTCCCTAGATGAGTGCATCGAATAGCATATATGCCAAACACCAAACTGATCTCTCACTGCTCGACTGCTTCTCCCTCTTCTCTGCCTTTCAGTTTCTAAAATCTCATCATCAAACACAAACCACTGGGAGGAAGCACGGATTATGAGAGGCTCTGGCTGGAAATTAGCCTCTGCCTCTGCAAATTTAGCTTGCGCTCTTTCATAGAGCTTAGGAAATCCTTCTAGCACGTGAAAGCGAGAGGATGGATCTTCAGAGAGTATTTCAGGTGCTGTGAGTGTCAGAGAATGGAAACATTCTGGATTCTTGTCTTTATCAATGAAAATTTTGGAACCAAATGTTTTGGACACTTCCACAAGTATCTCTTCCTGACCAAGAAGATCACAGGTCAGATAAACCACCAGGGCGTTAGGGTGCTTCCATATACAATTAATGACCTGTTTCATGGATAGCCTGAATGTCAGTCTTATAATCAGCAATTGCAACAAACATTAAACTATGACTATGTACGTGTGTATGTCGCGCAAGCGTGTGATTACGTACTTTCCAGAGAAATTAAGTGCAGAGCAAGATCCTCTGTCATTAGACACTTGAACTCAAAGTCGTAAGAAGCATCGGGTTAAATAACATCCATGCATCGTGAATGCATGCCACTTATTGGAAACACTAGCTGCGTATGAGAAACAAAATCTAAAAGGTGAATTGTGGAAGGCGAATATAGACGCAGGTCATCCATGGTCACCATGACCAGTATGTGCGATGCAGTGACGTCATGGGAGGAAAGGATTTGCCTTGTGATCACACACATACCCATACCATCTGAGGGAAATCCAAAAGGCGGAGGGAGGAAGGTGATGTGGCCCCAAGGTTCCAAACCCTGGCTTGCTAAGTCCTTTACCCTCTATAACTACAAGTCTACAACACACTCCCAAGGGTAGAGGTACACTCAATATCTAATCATACTGGTGGTCACTCTGCTAGTTTTGCTTCTTCTTCACTCACTAACCCGACCATCAGAGTGTCCGCCGACCACCTCAGGCCGGTTGGCTCGCACTATGTTCTTTGAGTGCAGAAGGAGCTCATCACTTACTAGCACTTCACTTCCCATTTTCACCACCAGTAAAGATTGTGCCTTACCATCTAACCAGTGGGGGCAATTTTGGCCCATTTCCAATATTTTTTCTGTGTGGAAGATTCCAGAAACCTGTTTTCATGGAATCATAAAAAAATTGAGAACTGGTCCTTGCGGGCATTTAGTATTCTGACCGGGAATCATAAAAAATTTGAGAACTGGTCCTTGTGGGCATTTAGTATTCTGACCGGAAAACACCAGATAACAAATTTTGTTTTTCTAAACTGTCTCAATTTTCTGGAAAAAGTTTTGAAAACATTGAACCACAAGAATTTCCAACCATGGTTCCTGTTTTCTGTAAGTTTGAGAACAAAAACAAGTTGATATATCCAAGAGAGAGGCTTAGAGAGCAGAATCATTTTTCAAAAACTCTACCAAACACAAAACTTCCGAGTACCGGCCAATGGTCTTGACAAATCAAAAGGCCAATTTGTATGCCAAGAACGCCACATGGTAGGTTTACCCTTCCATATAAAAAAGTTCAAATAACAAGAAACCTAATACTTGTTCTCTTGCAACTTTGTAGATACAATTTGCTGCTCAAAAGTTATTTTTCCCAGTCTGGTTTGTATACTACTAACTCAATGGAACTACTTGAATCTTTTAACCAACACAAACCATCTCAGCTCTCAAGATAGTTAAATCATCAAAAAAATTCTGGAACTATCACTAGTTTCTCACAAGGAGCGGAGTTTTGCAATTCTAATTTCTAAGGAAGGAGCTCCATTTAAGATAAGGACTCTATGCAACCAATTAAGCATGTTTATACATGGGCAACCATATATTCTAACCATATGCATGGTCAGAAAATGGTACAATGTGGAGGACGTGTTCTTATCCAGTAACACTAGTATGTTTGAAAGCCAATAATGAGCACAATCATAGTGTACTGCACAAGTGTAACTTCGCCTCTTCATGTTAAGTCTGCCAAATGCCAGGAGGTAAACATAAAACTAAAATACACAAGCACTTCTACAGCTAGCTTGTATCTCCAAGATCTTTGGTAACTCATACAAAATCAATACAAATCAGAAAACAGGACATGGTTTACCACACTTGGGTGGCAGCTCAAATAAAGTAATTAGACAGGTTACACAAAACTACGAGACCCAAATTGATTAAAAGCCAACGGATAATACCTGCCGGACAGCAGAATACTTGCTGGGAATTTTCATAGAGGATTTCCCAAATGTGCAGTCCAAGAAAACATAATCAAGCTGAGACTTGGGTTCTTTTCCTTTCCTGCCTATGTACTTCTCTGGTAGACTTTGCAAACAATCTGGAGTGAGTCTACAATCTCCTGTGTGCAGGATATTGCCAAAATTGCCTTCAAACAAGAACATCAAGGCTCCTAGAGTCCATACACAGAAAGCCAAATAAGGAATTTTAGAGCTTGCACACAGATTAGAATGAAAGGGAACCTAGCAGCAATGCTAGTTTCAATTAAAACAAAGTCCTCTAAAAAGACAAATGATAAAGCAAAACACATACATCTTATTTGAAGAAAAATGAATCTTTAAACAAATGCAGCAAAACAAAACGTCTGGTCCAGTCATTTTTGTTTTGTTTTTGGTTTTCATTTTTGAAATTGCAAATGAATATGATGAACAACTTAGAACGCCATCTTATTATAACCCCTTGAATGATTCTATTCACCTTAGATTTTGGGAAGTCAGGAACCTATTCAGATAGTTTACAGAAAGTACTTTGTTATCAGGAACTTCCTTTGAACAATTATTATAAAAGTTCAACAACGTTGTACTTTGTAGGTCCTAGAGTCCCATATTCTAGTATGCTAATCCTTTTTGATGAACACTTAATGGAGCTGCAAAGCCTGCAATACAAATCTCTGTTGAGTTGCATGTATTCAACTATAAATTTGACGTAGGAGAAGAATATTTACCACTCCCGAATAAGCGTGAGTTGATATATATTGAAGGGGTTTTGTTACCGTCCTTGGTAACGAAAACACCTAGCATCGGGGAATTTATGGAGGTATTCCACAGCCAGCTCTAAAGCATCATCGTCATAATCGGTACCGTAGAGATGAATGATTTAGTTAAGAAATTGGAAGTTTTGGAGGAGTTGCCCAAAGTTTTGAGAGAAGTTGAGAAGGTTGGAATGAAGAAAACAGTCCCCTCCCCCATTTTTTGTAGTCTGCCAGTACCAGACCATCAACGGCCAGCCCTAGCCCACTGCATATGCATCGAAAGTACAACACTCAGCACAATTGAGCTGTAGTCAGCAAGCGCAGGAGAACAAATCCCCTAGGGAACTTACTATTAATGTGCTGCTGTTGAAGAATGATTTTCCTTGTACGTACTTTGAGTTAAATAATGCCATAAACTTAAGTTTCAAACACATCTCGTCTGACACCATCATAAGAGTGATAAGCAGTGTCTGCCTTGAGGGAGAAGAGATCACCTCAAACAAATGAAAATTTCGGTCTCAAGACAAACCTTTTTGCTCTGTTCAAAAAATTTCGGCAGTTCGGACTCATAACAAGCTCACTGTTTTGCCTTTTTTTTTAACAAGTTGCTAAAGAGCTTTCTGGAGGTAACTTTCATTCCATGTCAACTACTTCCCACGGCGTATGAGAAAACAGAAACTACTTGCATGACAGCACTTATAAAATTCTCCTATTTGCTAGATCTAAGCTTTTGGCATAGGAATGGACTTCGCTTTTTGGGAAGTGTATTAGGAAGGCCTTTGTACCTTGATGAAGCTTCTCAAAATATGAGTTGACTGATTTTTGCAAAAACTTTGCATCCCAAGCATGTGTTTAATATTTTAATGTAATTCTCTTGGCCATTCTTCTACTAGATGTCACCTTAATCCTCCTTAAAACCTTCACATCAAGTTTAGAGGGAGAAGGAGAAGAGGATTGAAGGTACATTAAACAAAAGTCGGGTGATTGATAGTGTGGAAATGGTAATGGTATGGGAAAGAAGTTTGTTCATCCCCGTCTCATATGAGAGGGAAAGCATCTACTTCTTCTAACATATCCAATTTTCTGCAAGAGTTTTTAGTCTCAATCAGTGAAGTGCAAAGAAAAGGTATTCAAGGATGCACAAATGATCACCATCTCAGTAGGACTTCAGCCAAAGAGAAAAATAAGAAGAGATTTAAAGACAAGCTGCATCAAATGAGAGGTGCACCGGCTGAGATGGGTATCCCACAAAACATAGCCGGTCTTCCTCCATCTAAGAGGAAAAAGTATTCAACTACTCATGAAGATAAACCACCTTAGACTAGGGATAAGATATTCTCAAGCTGCTAAGTTTTACCTTTTGCGTTTTGGAGATTATCCTTCATGCCAGTGTTCGTAGTCCTTTATGTATATTGTATGGATATAGCAGTTTCCTTTCTTGTGTGTGTCTATCCAATAGGTTATATGTAAGAGGAGTGTTATCTGCTAGCCTAGTATAAGTACATGGAACCAAGTCTTAATGACTTCAGGAATAGGGCACGTTTGTTACCTAGTTCCAAGGTTTCAGATGCCCAGCTGAAGGACATCCCATCCCTGAAGTTGACCGCTCACTTGTGGTGGAGGCTTGGCCTAAGTTGCTCGAGACCGAAGGTCCTAAGGAAGATCGTGGAATGAAGGCTTGAACTCAAGGGATCGTGTGAGGATCTGAAATCCCCTCAAGAGTAAGACCTCAGACCAGTCTTGGATCGAGGCAATTTCACTAATCGAATGACAAATCCTCGAGATTTGTATCATACCTACCACTAACACCTCGAACTAAGCGGGTCTCCCTACCACTTGACATTCATAGGGCCCCTGAGGTCCTATGGTACGCAGCCCCACACGTCACTGACCTCTGACCAGTACGTCCTTCATGCCTAAGGCCTAGACCTCACAGGTCTGATCCCTAGCTTCTGCCTAACCACTAAGAGCCTTCTACATGGCCCTCATCAGCCAACTTCAACCCAAATAGCATTTGTCCTGTCATACTTAGACATCATAGGTTTGGTCCGTTGGATCATCGGCCTTGATCCTTCACCTTGGTGGCCATTGGGGGCCTGCCACGTGCCCTTCACCCAGATGTCCCTCAAGGGTACCTCCACTTATATAAAGACATTTATGTTACCATAAAGCATAATAACAACCTAAGCCCCTTAGCTCCAGAGCATCTCATAGGAATCTTCGTCCCCACTCTATTTCTCTCTCTGATTTGCCTTGGGGTTCTCACTTTTGTCCTCTCCACCTTTGGCAGCCCAAGCCTTCAGCATCTTGTTGGTATCTCAGGCCTTCAATTACTCTCTCCTCTAGCTAGAGTCTTTGACCATCCCTTTCCTAAGTAATCAAATTTACTTACCAAAAAATCATTAGTAGTCTCCAATCATGAAGCTAAGAGAGTCAACAGGTCATACTGTTCCACAATAATTCACTTTGTATTGTACACTTGCAATGATGGTTGAGGACTTCCCAGAAAACAAGCACAAACCAGTATCAGAAAATTTGATACTGACCACAAAATAATATTTGATTGTGACCCATGAAAAATCATCACCAAAATAATATTTGACTGTGACCCATGAAAAATCATCACCAAAATAAAATTAGAACACAGCTTGAACCTCTACCGCGACAAAAGCCCCGGAAATTCATATGAGCTAATTAATCCAAAAGAGAAGGTGCAATGATAGTTCATAACAAGATCCAAAAAGAAAATCATATAAGCAAGACCCACTAGAATAATCCAAAGATCAATCATATACCAGGGCAGTGGTTCGCATCAAAAGCAGTTACAGAGAAATCTCCATCCGGATCATTGATGACCAACCTTTGTCCGATCTCAATATTCACAAACACTGAATCATCAAGCTGCAAAAGAAAAAAAAAAAGAACTTCACATGAACAGTCAGATGATCAAATTGGTTTTGTAGAAAGAGGGCAAAAATGGTAAATTTGAGACCAAACCTGAGGGTAATATTGGAGGGTTAGGGTTTTGGTGAGGTGGGTAGAGTAAATTGGGTATGAGAAGTGCGCGGAGATCCCTTGGGAGTGGTCCTTGTGGGCGTGAGTGAGGAAATGGTGCCTCTTCGTCTTTGAAGATGGGTTCCATGTGTCTACCGTAAATGGTAGCCCTTTGGGCATTTCTATCGGCATCCTTGTAATTACTACGTGGGTTTGTGGCCTTGTGGGTGTGCGAATAATATATCATGTAGCATGTAGAGGAGAGAGAGAGAGAGAGAGAGAGAGGGTATCAGAGGTAGTTTTCCTTCTGATCTTGTCTCCAAAGCCTCCGGCGGCAGAAGGAGGGAGAAAATTTTGAAGGGAGTTTTGTGGGACAATTTTTGGTGGGAAAATTTTTGCCTTTGTAGAGATAAATCTAGATCATTGAATTGTTGAATGGCCGGTTCGAATACTGCATCCACTCCTTTGTTTGGCTTAATAATATTTTTTTACTTTTTAAATTTTTCTTGTCAATTCGAATAAATAATCCATACCAAATTGTCGCAAAACTTACAGAAAAATAACGAAAAAAAAAAAATCAAATGGATTATTTAGTCAAAACACTCCTTAACAATAATACCCGTCATTTTGGTCTTGATTTTTCACGCTTAGCGGCTCCGATAACTAGATTGATGCGTAAGAGTACGTTTGGTTTTGGAGTGATGAGTGCGAAATGACTTTTGAGGAATTGAAGAGACGGTTGACGACAATACTGGTTTTGATTGTGCCCGAACATGGAGTTGGCTACTCCGTGCATTGCGATGCCTTGAGGGAAGGACTTGGGTGCATTTTGATGCAAATAGGGCGAGTGGTAGTGTATGGGTCGCGACAAATTGAAAACTCATAAGCGGAATTATTCCACATATCATTTGGAACTCGCGGCTATTATTTTTACTTTGAAAAGTTGGCGCCATTACTCGTACAATGAGAGGTTTGAAGTCTATTGCGATCATAAAAGTTTGAAATACTTATTTTTCCAAAAAGAACTTAACATATGATAATGCCAATTGATGGAACACATGGAAGATTATGATTTCAAAATATCACTTAGGGAAAGCAAATGTAGTGATGGATGCGTTAAGTAAAAAATTAAGGTGAAATTACACGGAGACCCCCTCATTTATGCGTGTTGGACACAAACACCCTCTAACGTTTAAAAACGACCATACGTACCCCCTCATATATAACCGTTACCCAGTTGGGCCCCTTCCGTTACCCAAGTGACCCCTTCCGTTTGTTGCAAGAACACGTGTCACTAATTTTAAGCTTTAAACGACGAAAATACCCTTTAACACCAATATAAAGATGCTTATTCCCTTTTCAAACCTCAATCACACTCTCTCTCTTTCTATCTTTCCATCAGTCGATCCCTTTCTCTCCCCTTCTCTCTCTCTCTCTCTCTCTCTCTCTCTCTCCAGCAGCCATGGAAGCTGGCAAGAACAGCAAGAACAGCCACCCTAGCCGTAGCAACAACAGCCGCAGTAACAGCTACAACTCCAATTGGGTTGATGCGTATTGTCGATGTGGAGAAAAAGCCCCATTAAGGACTTCAAATACGTACGCCAACCCTGGAAGGAGATTCTTGGGGTGTATTAACTATGAGGTGGGTTATGGCTACAACAATCCAATTTTCCCCCTAATTTCTCTTTTCTCTGAAATCTTTGCCCTAATTTTTGTGAAATCTTTGTTCTAAATTTTGAATTTTTAATGGGTTTGTAGGAGACAAATGCATGCAAATTTTTCACATGGGTTGATCCTCCTACTTGCCCTAGAGGACTAGACTACGGTGGACATTTGCAGGAAAAGATCAAAGAGCTGGAAAAAAAGGAAGAAAAACTGGAGAGGCTGAATGAAGTTTTGGAAAAGGACCTGGAAAAGATGATGAAGAAGATGGGCAAGCTGATGCAAATTAACAATGAATTAAAGAAGAAAAATGAAATGATGTGGAAATGCAATGTGCTAAGCATGGTAGTTATAGGTGTACTTTTGGTAGTTTGGTTGGGCAATTGGAAACACACCTATGGTGGGAAGTTATACCTGCCATGAAATTGTGGACGATGTAATTCACCCTAATGCAATGAAATATGTGCTTTGTGTTATGGAAATAAGCTTTGTACACTGCCATTACCAAAGGATAAGTAGAGGCATTACAATATATTATCAAAGCAAATAAGCTTTGTACACTGTCATTACCAAAATCAGAATCCAGTGGCCTTACACAAAGGCATTACAAACATGAAGTCATAAGCCTTAAACTAAAGCATTACCAAAAGTATCAAAATAAATGTCTCATGCCATTAGCCATTCATAAGGCATTAACAAAAAGGATAAGATAAGCTACGCTAAGGCATTACAAAAATCAAGCCATAAGCCTTACACAAAGGCATTACATTCATCAAGTCATAAGCCTTACACCAAGGCATTACCAAAATAAATGTCTGATGCCATTAGCCATTCACAAGGCATTAACAAAAAGGACAAGCTAAGCTAAGGCATTACCAAAAAACAGTCCCAGAAACTGTCATAAGGCATATTTATCTACCAGTCATTTTGTAGGATCATTTGAGGCTTGAGAGGAAATACGAGGTAGATTACTGGATTGTTGACTGGAAAACCAACATTCACCATCATTTCTCAATCTCTTAGAAGCCTAACAAAATAAACAATCAATTACTACATAAGTCATAGGCATTAGTATAATGAATTAACTACATAACTAATAGGCATTAGTATACCTGCTTCTGTTGTAGTTGGGAAATTGCCTTTCTTTTAGCAGCTCCCACTTTTTCAATTGCAGTAGATGCAACAGGCCCACTTCCTCTACCCCTTCCTCTGCCAACAACTGCCACACTTCCACTTTCATCAGACCCAATTCCTTTACCCCTTCTTCTACCAGCAGCTGCCACATTTCCAATTGTATCAGTCCCAATTCCTTTACCTCTTCCTCTTCCTCTGCCAACAGCTGCCACACTTCCTCTTCCATTGCCCTTGTCAACTGCAACAGTCACACTCTCACTTCCTCTTCCTCTTCCTTTACCAACAGTCCCACGTCCACTTCCTGTTCCACTCTTCTTTGGTTTACCAGCTGGTGGCACACCAGAATACAATTGTTTCTGTTTCCCATAGTACTTGCCTTTATGATTAACCCAATTCTCTGGTGGTGTTTTACAAGTCCTTCTATTGTGGCCAAATGTCCCACATTGTCTGCACATGAGAGTAACATGATGTTTTCTAACCTTGTAAGGATTTTGAGGCTCATCCACTCCTTTTCTCCTTGCCTTCTTTGGCCTCCCAATTGGTGTTCTTATAGGTGGAGGCATAATGGGATCACATTCAGTGGTTGGCCACAAGCTTTTATCTGGTATTGGATAGATCCTCTGACTATAAGTCCTCATAAATGCCTCAGTTGAGTAACAATCATTTACATAATCCTCAGGTTGGGCCTTGTGAGATATGATAGCTGCACATCCATGAATGCAAGGAATTCCATTTAGATCCCACCTCCTACAAGTACAGCTGTGCTCTCCAATGTCAACCACATATACCTTGTCTGCACTTGTCACTTCAAACATTGTTCCCCCTGCATATATAACCTGCAGTCCTCTTGCATTGACCTTTTTCCTTTCAACATTCTTAGTAATACTTGGACACAACTTACCCTTGAACTTGCTATTGTAATCAAGTCTGGCCACATATCTTACCATGAGTTGCCTCCTAATTGTGTCTACCAGTGTCACTATGGGCTTATCCCTTGCTTCAGATATCCATGTATTGAACCCCTCACTCATGTTATCCATCTTGTTAACCTTAGACCTAGGGTTGTAGTAAGCTCTAGCCCAAACCTCTGGAACCTCATTCAGTAGCCATTCATGTGCCTTTTTGTCTACATTCTTTATCTCTGCCATTTTTTCATTAAACTCTGGAATTGTGTAGGCAGAGGCTGCTCCCCAAAACAAATCTTTATATTCTTTTCCTTTGTAGGTTTTGTTGAAATTGGCATACATATGCCTTAGACAAAACCTGTGCTCCACATTAGGCGTGAGTTGTTTGAATGCTTCAATCAAATCCTGCAATAATCAATCACAAAGTTACAATCAATTTATGCAGTTAGAATAAGGAATTTGTACAGTAAGAAATAAGGAAATTATGCAGTTACAATCAAGGAAAGAAGAATGAAGTTACAATCAGTGAGTAAAGTTACCTTTTGTCTATCAGACATGAAACACCATCCCCTCTCCTCAGGTCTCCCTATGACTGCCAACAGATTCTCTAAAAACCAAACCCAGCTATCTTTCAATTCAGCTTCCACAATGGCTATGCACAAAGGGTACATTTGGTTGTTGCCATCTCTAGCTGTTGCATGCATAAGTTGTCCACCATAAGGGCTTTTGAGGAAGCATGCATCTAAACCTATAAAAGGTTTGCAGCCAGCAAGGAACCCCTTAGCTTAAGCATCAAAACAGATAAATAATCTTTGGAACACCACAGCTGGCTCATGCACAATCCTGTCCACCTTCAAAAGGGCAGTTGACCCTAGGTTTTGCTTAACCAAAATCATACAGTAGTCTCTTAATCTCAAGTATTGTTCCTCATGATTCCCTTGGATTACATCTAGAGCAGCTTTTTTGGCTCTATAAGCCTTCTTGCATGAGACATCTACCATCCATTTCCTCCTAACATCGTTTTTAAGTATCTTAACCTTTTTGTTTGGTTCATCAGTGAGCTCCTCTATGTATTTTTTGGCTATCCACTTAGATGTTGCATACTTGTTGATTTATTTTCTGGTACAGCAATGGTCAGCACTCAATCTCTTAATCTGGAATGATTTCTCACCATGCATTGGTGATGCATGTAACCTAAAACCACACTTTTCTTTGCAAATAACAGTGACCCTACTAGATTCATTCTTTATATATGTGTATTCACACCCTTCCCTAATGTGGAACTCTTTGAGGAGACCTCTGAATGTAGTCACATTAGGGAAAACCATACCCTTCACTAGCTTGGGGTTCTTCATATCGTTAGTCTCATCAAACTCAATGAATTTCTTCTTTCTTTTGTGGCCACCCTCCTCCTCATCGTTTGACAAACATCCAATGTCATCACTTTTATCACTAAGTTCTCCTTCCTCATTCATAATCCCAATGGCTGGTTCATTATGTACCACCCCTCCAACTCCTTGTTCAACCTCTTCATCATCTTCCAGGTCATCCTCATCTAAGTCAACAAAGCCACTAAAATTGTCATCATCATTGCCATCTCTGCTATCTCCACTTTCATCACCACTGTCATCACCCCTGTCCCACTATTTATCGGACTCATCATCTTCATCAACTGGACCAGTTGGTATTATGCCTTGATCAAGTTTAGCTATGTCATCAGGGGCAACTAAGTCATCAAGGTCAATCAGGTCATCAATTTGTCCACTATGGTCAGCCTTCGTCAAACCAGATTCCTCTTCACCACTAGGTTTCTTATGCTCCATCATAGGGTTATGCACATATACATCAATCACATCTGAGTCGTTGTCCTTGTGCATTTCATACATTTCTAACATAGTTTTATCAGAGGTTACAGCCATCAACCCATCATCCATAGTTTGAGTTGGAGCCTTTTGGTACATCTCACAGACATCAGGACACTCAAATTCCTTAAGTATAGACTTTAGGTCAAAGTAGGACAGCAAGTCAAGGTCAATTGTAACTGGGACCACTTTCCCCCCAACATACTTTTTTGGAGGTCCCTCAGATATATAACCTCCATGGTAAAATACTAGCTTAACTACTGGAAAATCCATTTGAAATCTGAAAAGCAAAACCAAAAAAGAACAGAAACAATGGTCAATTATTGCCTTTGTTTGGACAAAGACAGACATGGGGGACCAAACGACTTCAGTTAATGCATAATGGGGGGGACCAGTTACAGAGAAATGCTTTAAAGGGCCATACCAAACACAAAACAACAAAAGCCCCAATTTTTAAAACATTCAAGTCAACGACAGAATACAATAAATTAAACAACAGATTCTAATAAAACCCACATGCAGTTCAATATAGGATTCCATCCAAAAAAGAACATTCTTTATCAGTACAGAATAGATTTCAACCAAAAAAGAACAAAAAAATCAGTACAAAATAGATTCTAACCAAAAATCAATAGAAAAATTAGTTCACAACAGATTCCAACCAAATAACAACAGAAAAATCAGTACACAACAAATTCCAACAAAAAAATAACAGATTCCAACAAAAAATGAACAGAAACAATGATATCATATGTACGTATACATCTATATTCGCGCCACCCATACAATACTATGATCTAGGGTTTTAAACGTATAATACATACCTTGGAAACTAGCATTGGATACGATGTGGAAAAATCAGTACAGAAGTTCCAAACCTTGATCTTCTTCGATGTGGAAACTAGAGTCTTCAGCGATTAGAATGCATGTTCAAGATTGGAGAGGGAGAGGAAGAGAGAGAGTGTCGCCATGATCGAGTCAACTGCAGAGGAAAGGAAAAAGTGAAGTCTCCTTTAGGGTTAATTAAGAAAGGGTACATTTGTCATTTTATTCCTTCCGTTAACGCCGTTTCTGGTTTTCTCGTTTTAAATATATGAGGGGGTATTATGGTTGTTTTTAAACGTTAGGGGGTGTTTGTGTCCAACACGTATAGATGAGGGGGTCTCCGTGTAATTTCACCAAAAATTAACACGCATTGTGAGTCTAGGTATCCATGAGTAAAGGACTTCCCAAGATTTGGGATTGTACATGTAATGACCCTAATTTTGGAACGCTAAATAGACAATTTTTATTGAAAATCTAAATAGAGTCTAACTCATTATTACAACATAACTCTCAAAAGAGTATTTTTATTAACACAAAAAGGGAAATTAGGGTCCCTATCTACTGCTCCGCTTGTTCTTCCATCCTAGCAAGTTCTTTCGGCTCCGAAAGCCTCCAAGGTGAAGAGTTCGCTTTGTT
This sequence comes from Rhododendron kiyosumense, assembly GCA_019656275.1. Lineage (NCBI taxonomy): Eukaryota > Viridiplantae > Streptophyta > Magnoliopsida > Ericales > Ericaceae > Rhododendron > Rhododendron kiyosumense. The sequence goes on along the minus strand of BPLS01031780.1, from coordinate 2,106 downwards.
CATCTATAAGATCTGACATATTATACTGGCGTTGCCACCCATATAATATGTCAGGGTCACCAAAGGTAACACCATGAGCTATAGAAGCTCAATAGAATAAACTCAACCCACTAACTCATAGCTTATTAACAATTGATATGTTTTCCACATAGAATCATGCATATTCAATCAAACCGTTAACAATTACACATCTACATTCACTATTCAAACTATCATTGGTGTCCGTAGTTTTTCGAATTTCTCCTACGCGACTCATCGTAGACTGTGTCACCATTTCCTCTTTCCCTTTACCAAATCAACATTTTCAAAATAGTTTTTAACACACCCAACCTTGGTTCCACCGTTCCGGGTTCCCATTGGCACACAATTGCATTGGCTCCTCTCCGCGGATAACCAAGCTACACACCCAACCTTGGTTCCACCGTTCCAGGTTCCAGAGTATCCTTACAATGGTTCCGCCATCCCGGGTTCCCATTGGCAAACACACACACACACAACTCACATTATGTTCCCAAAACTGGTCATAATGTAGTTTAAAAAATATTTCCTTCTTCAGAACATGTTTTTCCATTAACCATACCCTAGGTCTCATGTTTCTAACTTTCTTAGTTATGGTGTCTAGTTTTCATGCATAGACTCCGCGGTAGTACTTTCCATATAAGCAATCATAACATTCATTGTAATCTTGAAACTAAACTAGCAAGATCATCTAATTCTATATTATTTAGCATGTTCAAATCACAACTTTAAAGCATAACACTACATGTACGGACGCCCTTAGAGTGAAAATCACTTATGTTTTACAACAAGACAAGTAATACAAGCAATTCATGCATACATGCCCATACTTCCAATAGCAAAAATAAGTTTGTTAACTACCATGCATTTTAACATTATAAGCAACAAATAACCTTATATATTTATAGGCGATAGATAACCTTATACTTTTAAGAAAACGGTTAAGGATAATCTATGTATATTTAGAGTAGTAAGTAGATGTATTCTACCGTTCTTCTAGGCGGTTGGTTGGTTTTGAGAATCGGTAGTCGATTTTGCGAATTGGCGGCATAACGGCTCCGAAGTGCTTCGAAAGGAAAAGAGATGGATTTTCCCTTCCTAGAAACAACTTTGCTAACCAAACTAGGCTACTTTAAGGATCTATGAGTGGTTTTTGGAGGTGGTTTGGTGGTAGCTCTCAAGAATTTCAAGAACTTAAAGAAACTTGAACTTTAAAAGCTTAGGATTCCTAGAGAGAAGTTGGAGCAAAGAGTGAATGTGTGAGTTCAAGCTTGGAATGGCTTGCTATTTATAGGCCAAGGCTCCCTCTCTCTCCCTCTCACCCGAAATCTCTCTCTCTCTCTCCATATCTCTTTTTTTTATTCAACTTGTCATGCTTTCTTTGAAAGATCAAGACCTAATTCTAGGCTTGCATGGCTAGATTTAGTACTTTGGATTGATTTGAAAAGATTTTGGTGGAAGAAAGGAGGATTGTACAAGGTTTAAAATTGGTAAATGTACAAATAAGGATAATGGGAGATAGATGTGCTTGGAAAGTATACAACCATATATGGAAAAGATCATGGAAGATCAAGTCAAGCTATAACCAAATCTCCCTCTCTCTTATCTCTTTCTCTCTCTCCCTACCTCTCTCTCTTTCGGCAATCTCTCTCTCTCTCTCTCTCTCTCCTAGCACTAAAACATATATATATATATATACACACATATATATACGGGGCGGTTCAATGGACAACTATTTAAACACCTAAAAAGATACCTCATAGTTCCCAATCAAATTTTGATGATCCGAGCCGCTCAATGTGATTAGAACGTGATTTTAAGAGTATCCGCAAGAAATCAACAAAAAAAAAGACCGAAAAGGGCTTGATCTGAGCAATTTTTAGATTATATTTAATGAACGGTTCAATTAAAAACTGCTTAAAATAAGCACTTCCCGGTTATTTTTTTTGCTAATTTCTTGCTGGCACCTTTAAAATCATATTCTGCACATATTGAACGGTTCAGATCATAAAAATTTAATCGGGAACTATGTGATTGAGATTTGTGGTGTTTTTTTAGTTGTCTAAATAGTTGTCCATTGAACCGCCC